>AWOL01S0482317.1:0-10908 GCA_000715115.1 Nicotiana otophora
AGGAACGGTTTTTAGAACGGTTCAGATAACCGTTGTTGTAGTATAGTCTATCGCAACGGTTTTTCCTCTTCCTGTTGGAACAATTATTCTTATCAACTGCAACGGTTGAATTCTGTTACCATAATGTTTAATGCAACGGTAAATAACTGTTACTATATTTATTAAACCGTCACGACTATTATAGAAATGACAACGATTTCTTTAAGATATTGCAACGGTTGAACTATCTATTGCAACAATTTTTAGATTATTTTGGAACGGTTTGCAGGTCCTATGGCAACAGTTCTGTTAGCTATTGTAACAGTTTAATTAAATTGAAAATAGTGCCCTTGTTGTAAATAAATATTTACATATATATACAATAAACTATAAAATACTAAAATTTATATAAATAACAAAATAAAACTATTCGTACTTCAAATTGTCCAACAAGCTAATAAATCCATAGAAGTGATGAAATATTACTAAGTACATACATTTGATATTTCAAGAGTTAAAAATTTTAAAATGTTTTGATAACAAATATTCCTAGAAACCGCCACATGCTTCTACAGCAATTCAAAATTCTCTTAAGTAAGGTCTAGATCTTTATCACTGCCTCCATCTTTCCTTTTTTCATCTACTCCATCTACAAAAGTGTGTAAATAAAGTCATTATCCCTTCAAGAGAATCCGATCTAAAAATTTCTCTTAGTCCAAAAATCCAAGGGTAAAAGGGAAGTATAAAATTCTGCATTAAACTCCAAAATTGGATGGCGAAATGTTGGTTTATCCCATAATATATGGACAAAGATATTCTGGAGATCAAGGCATCAACAACACATAAAAAGATACTCCCATCATCCCTTATCTGACCCTCTATATTTCTAAATGTATCATGAAGTATTCCATCAATATCGTCGCGCATGTTAGACTTCATCATCATTGCTTGTAAGAGGTGTATTTCTCGAGAAAAATCCCTCCCCGTGGAAAACCCATTTGGTATAACCATCAACAAACCCACGAACAATCAAATGATCATCCACCACATTTTCATAATACCTATAGCGATTAATGCACTTTTTGCAAGGGCATAATATTTTATTTCCTTGGGCGGCTCGTTCAAATGCCTTATCAAGTAAATTATTCACTCCACATATATACTCATCTGCCTATCTTAGGAGATTCATCCAACTTTTATCACCATAATCCATGGATATCCTATATAATATATTCAAATCACCAAAATTAATATTCAAGATAAGCAAAGTCCAGAGATCAAGAAGGCCATACTTGGAGGTAAAAAAACAAAAAATCTACCTTTCTAGAGAAACTATACAATGAAGAATTATTCAATTAAGACTATGAGATTGCAAAGTTAATTACACAATTCACTTATCTCTATGAAAAGAAAATTTGACATCAGAAGGATAAGATCTCCTAGCCCTAGGTTGAGATTGAGCGGAAATTGAAGCTATGATATTTAATTTCACATCCAAGACTGAATATTTAGAACGTGAACAACATAATATATGAAATTCACGTAGAGACAGCACGGCAGAAAACTTATAACTCGTGGCCAAAGTTGGTAACAGTTGAAACCTATTAAATAAGTTGCTTTGTTAATCCAAGGGACATCAAAAAGCTTCCAAGCAATAAACTTCTGATTTTCTTTATTTATGATAAAAGTTAATATCACCTTGTGTCTAACTGAACCCCAAAAATTAATTGAATAACTAGATATTGTCTCAAATCATATTAGGAGATAAATAACCATGTCATACTTCTAACTCTTCCACACGTCTAAGACTAAACATCTAGAACATGGACAATTATAACATTAAAGCCCAACATTAGAGAAACAAAAAATTCGGATAGATCTAGCTTCTTTACCATTTAAAGAAATGAATATTGTGCCTAATTTACATCAAAAGCTAATTAACTCTATTTGTAAGGTATAATTTTCCTGGTATTGAATTTAACTTTCTTAATTATATGTGGCTCCGCCACTGGTTGTGATTGTAGTTATGGTCCTCACAAGCTTTTTTCACCTTTTGTCTTAGCATGCCCATCCTATATTCATTATGTACTCTGGTTGTGATTGTAGTTATGGTCCTCACAAGCTTTTTTCACCTTTTGTCTTAGCATGCCCATCCTATATTCATTATGTACTCTGGTTGTGATTGTAGTTATGGTCCTCACAAGCTTTTTTCACCTTTTGTCTTAGCATGCCCATCCTATATTCATTATGTACTCTGGTTGTGATTGTAGTTATGGTCCTCACAAGCTTTTTTCACCTTTTGTCTTAGCATGCCCATCCTATATTCATTATGTACTCTGGTTGTGATTGTAGTTATGGTCCTCACAAGCTTTTTTCACCTTTTGTCTTAGCATGCCCATCCTATATTCATTATGTACTCTGGTTGTGATTGTAGTTATGGTCCTCACAAGCTTTTTTCACCTTTTGTCTTAGCATGCCCATCCTATATTCATTATGTACTCTGGTTGTGATTGTAGTTATGGTCCTCACAAGCTTTTTTCACCTTTTGTCTTAGCATGCCCATCCTATATTCATTATGTACTCTGGTTGTGATTGTAGTTATGGTCCTCACAAGCTTTTTTCACCTTTTGTCTTAGCATGCCCATCCTATATTCATTATGTACTCTTTAGCAAACTCCATCTCTCCTCTTTGAGCTTACTAGAACCTTCATATTAAAGAAAAGCATGGCAACCCATATCTATGGTATGCCATTGAAGAACACAGCAGAAAACAATGACTTTGATGAAAAGGAAGAAACAGAGGAGGAAGAAGAGGAGAATATTGGAGTAGAGCTAATTGAGGAGAGTAACTTGAAGAGGAAAAGACTGAATCTTGAAAAGAGAAAAGGGTCAAATAGTGAGGGTGGTGGAGGACCCCATTGTCAAATGGAGAAATGTGGAGTTGATTTGAGTGGAGCAAAGAAGTACAACAAAAGGCACAAAGTTTGTCAAGTTCATGCCAAGGCTCCAATTGTTCTTGTTGCTGGCTTAAGGCAGAGGTTCTTCCAACAATGCAACAGGTACCTCCTTCTAAATAGCTCTATCTCATCTCTATATTTTAGCCAATTTTGCTTCTTGTCTCGTGCCATTTTCAATGCTTAATCACTCGATGATGCTAAATCTAAACCATGTCCCATAAAATTTCTCTAAGTAGCCACCTCTTTCTTTTTGTGTGTATGGTTACATTGGAAAATTCTAAATTAGTACTGTAGTAATATTTTTCATAAGTTACATAGCTTAAGTAGATATTTCTGGTACTGAGGTAAAATACGAAAACTAACCTTAAGATTTTAGTTGCTGATCACCTGGATTAAAGTCTAATACTACCACGCTACAACTTAGTAATCAGAATACTTGAGAAAGCCATGACACTTATGAAATTCACGCAGAGACAGAACGGCAGAAAACTTATAGAAATCAAAATCCCACATAAAGGAAGCTTACATAAATACAAAAATTTAAACAAAAACACAAAAAATCAACCCACGAGCAACCAACCCAGAAATTTAAACAAAAACAAATTAAAAAAGCTACTAAAAATTAAGCTTTCAACCATAGCATATACTCAATTTGAGATTCACTTTCAAGATTGATATACCCAATCGATTAATTCATGAATGAGGCCCAAAATCCACACCCACACGAGTTAAGAAACTTTTGCAATAAGAGTATATTTACCAATTTTCAGATTTGGAGAAACTCTAAAGGATTAGCACGCCGCCTCCAGTGCAGCCGATTATGGAGGAGTTGTTGAGCCTCGAGGAGATTGTCGATCATCTCCTCGTAATTTCTGAAAGCATAGAGGTGTTGAGCCAAAAACTCTGAAAGCCTGGAGGAGAATGTTAAAGTCTCCTCGTAATTTCCGATCTACTGTGACTTGTACGCTAAAATTAGGAGTTTACATATATTTGGTATTTTATTAGATATAAAAACTAAAAAATAAAAATTGAAAATCAGATTGTGGGCCCCTTTCATTTTAGCGGATATAGAAAATTTGGGTGATAAATAAGGAGGGAATTAATGACCGTAACAATTTATCCAACCATTACCATAGATAGATTTATTGCTACGGTTATATAAAACGTTGCCATATATACCTCTATCGGAACGGTTTGAAGACTATTATAATGGTTCGGTTGCTAAGTGTCCCGGTAGTTCCAATAATTATTTGTAACGGTTAAAACTGTAACAATACACCATCTATAGCAACGGTTACTGATCCGTGGCAATAAAAAGTGTTTCCATAGCTCCAATTTCTAGTAGTGTACATACTTTGGGCTTAACGAAGATCATGCTACATGTAGTTATGGAATGATAATTCAGAGGGAGAGTTATGCTTGCAGTAATTGCGCCAGTATCATGTTATGATGATACTGCAAGACAGAAGGGTTTTGAAACCCAATGACTTCTATATTGCAGCTTGATTACAGGACATGAGAAATTTGAACATTTTGGAGTTCTACTGATCGAATTGAAGTTGTTGTCCCTCATAGCGGTGTAACCTGATTTATTGCTTAGAGAAAGTTTCATGTTATAGTGTTTGAACATGAAAAAGGAAGATACACACATACTCATATATCGTAATGCAAATACGCTAGGATATAATGTAAATATGCATGAATAATAATTCCTGGTTGCTGGCTAGACGTAATATAGGGTCTTTGGGTGAGATGTTTGAATTTGAACCCCCAGGAGCTCTGGAGCATTATTTGGGATTCCAGAGATGGCTGTTTGTATCTCACTTCGAATATTACCCGGGATGTGTACCGTTCCAAAGTTGTCGGAGCATTTGAATCTCCACGCGATGGGAGTATTCGACTTTGAATTTTTTGTGATAGAAATATTCGAGTTTGAATTTGAATCTCCACGTGGCGGAAGTATTTGACTTTGAATCTCCCACGTGATGGGAGTATTTCAATATGAATTTGAACCTCCGCACGATGGGAGTATTTGAACCTGAACCAAATAAAATACAAAAACGCCTATAAGATGCACAAATAAAACGTCAAAACATTCAAAGTAAAAGAATGAAAATAAATGAGCACGCCCAAGAAGTACTCTTGACGAGAACTAATTTGCGGTCGTCGATTAGCGGAACGCATGATGAAATTGAATGGCTCATTATTCGATTAGCGAATTTGGTAATGAGGTTTTCAATGATCTATCTGAAATCTCCAATTTGGTAGAGCGATGGTGCGATCTGTACAAGGTGCTCTGTTTGGCAACGCAGATAATGCGATATGTACAAGGTGCTCCGATTGGCAGAGCATGCAATTTGTTATGTATAAGGTACTCTGATTATCAAGGCAGATGGTTTGATAAGTACAAGGTGGTCTAATTGGCAGAGCTGACGGTTTGATATGTACAAAGTGCTCTTATTGGCAGAGTTGACAGTTTGATATGTACGAGGCACTTCGATTGGCAGAGCTGATAGTTCTGGGTAGATTTTGAGGGTCATTTCGCGGTCTAGTGTGCGATCGCAGATTCCTTTCGCGGACCGCATATCTGTTACATATTTGCATGAGAATTTTTGGAATGAGATTTTGCAGTGCAATGTGCGACCACATAACTATTCTGTGAATTGTAGATCCGACGGAAATTTGATCAAGCTAGCCTAGTTTTGAAGAACCATTTCACTGTCCACTTCGCGGACCGCATACTTATTTTGTGGTCCCATCTGCGATCGCAGACCCAGATCAGAGGGTTAATTTTTGGGAAACTTTACCTGACCCTATTTTAATAAAAAGGAATTGTGTGTTATTTAGAATGCTTCAGCTGTTATTTTAAAGAGAGAGGGGGGGGGGNTGGGAGTATTTGAACCTGAACCAAATAAAATACAAAAACGCCTATAAGATGCACAAATAAAACGTCAAAACATTCAAAGTAAAAGAATAAAAATAAATGAGCACGCCCAAGAAGTACTCTTGACGAGAACTAATTTGCGGTCGTCGATTAGCGGAACGCATGATGAAATTGAATGGCTCATTATTCGATTAGCGAATTTGGCAATGAGGTTTTCAATGATCTATCTGAAATCTCCAATTTGGTAGAGCGATGGTGCGATCTGTACANAGAGGAAAGCTCACAAGGTCTTTTACAAAAGAGGTAAGATTTTATCCCTAGCTCTCAATTTCGAATTTAGGGTTGAATGTGAGGAGTTGGAGGTATGATCCTTGAATTGGGAGTTAGAAATTTATGCGTGCATGTGACGATGAAGGTGGTATAGAGGTTGTTGAACTAATATTCGTTAATCATTAACTTGGGGAAATTGATTGTGAGGAGAGGGAATTATATTATAGGACCTTGTAATTGATTTTCACTTAGTGCTTGATGAAATGCAAGTAATGACTAAGTTTATGAAGGCCTCCCTAATAATTGTTCAATTTGGTTATTTTTCTATAGATTAAGATTATAAGAATGAAGGGAACATTGTTATAATTCTAAGGAAAGCTCCATCGAGGTATGTTGGCCAAACTCTTTCTGTAGAATTGGATTCCACAAATTGTTTATGAACTTCAAGCATAGTTCGTCCAAGCTCCTATTCCTATTATGTTAAATTTCCTCAAGTAAATAATTTACTGAAATTCCTATGTACTCAAGTTTGTTCCAAATATATATTTTTATGCTCTCCATGAAGCATATTTCAACTGTTGTTGACGTGTTGAATTTCTATGAATTCACTCATGTTTTAAGTGAAATTGATATATCTTCCTCTTAAAAACATTTGAACTATTTTAAGCTCTTACATACTAATGATTTGGTAATATGATTCTCTTATGTTTCAAAAGTACCCTTGATGTTGATGATAACCCATGGTAAGAAAGGAATGACAACAATTGATGTGTGTCCATTGCGCCAAGAATGAAGATTATCATGTATGGCCAAGAGTACCAATAAAATAAAAAAATTATGTGAATATCTATGAGATGAACATATTTCTTATATATAAAAGTATTTTCGGGAGTATTATTAGGTCTCCGAGGAAGGATGAGTTATAAATGCCAAAGCTCGAAACTATACGTCCCGATATATGAGATGATTGAGGAATAAATTCATGTTATGATATGTTGAGAATATTCCTCTTGATAGGGATGAGTTGATACCTAGCAAGGACCATGTAGACCCACACGATATTGTAGTAAGATGGCTTCGCCGATCGGGTAGAGATCGGATGCCATGCTACGCACATGTTGGTGTAGTATTTTTTTGTCAGCCCGCATACATTGGGGTGAGACAGTTTAGCCGATCGGGAAGAGATCGGACACCATTCCATGTGCATGGTTGTGTATCGGTATTAAGGATCTCCAAACCTATATTATTAATTCTTACTTGAAGGATTAGTTTGTTTCAATATGGCATTTAAATATGTATTGATTATTTTACTGCTTCCATGATTCTCTCCTTTTATGTTTGCACTCCATTCCATGAGAAGTGATTTAGCTTTAAATACTAGTACTATTCCATATGTATTAATGTCTATTTTATCGGAGGCACTGTATCTTTAATGGATGCAGGTGGTTTCCCGGCAGGCGGTGCTGATCCTTGATAGCAGCATACCCTCCACTCAGCAGATTTTGGTGAGCCCTACTCTACACCGGGGCCCATATGTTGTCTTATTATCTTGTATATTGCTTTTGAGGGATATCCGGAGCCTTGTTACCAGTATTTTCATACTACTCTTTTGTTTCATTTAGAGGCTCTGTAGACATATTGTTGTTGTATTTTCATTTGGGGATATGGACTATAAATGTTTGTAGTTATTGGATGTTCTACTTTTAAATATGAACTTGTAAGCTTTTGGAAATTGTCAGTGAAGCCTTTTAAGTAATGGAAAATGGTGTTGTACACATTATCCTATCATGTCTATCTCTTGTTATTGATTCTCAAATTATTCATGGGTAAGTTTGAATAGTAGGCATCAAGTAGGCTTGCTCGACTGGGGTATCTCCATATAGCACCGGTCCTACTCCCCAAGTATTGGGCATGACACCATTTGAACGGTCTACTTTGCTATGTGTACATGCAACCGGATAGTAATGTTGTAGTGCCCTTACGGACGGTCTACCTTGCTACACATAAGAGCCACTTCGTAATTTGATAATAATTAACGATGATGATGTAATTAGACATAACTAAGCACGGGTTGATAGAAATAGTTCAAAATCTTATGATAGGATGAGTTGTTCAATCAGATAGAAGGACCAAGTTGTCCACGTGGCTACAAGCTAGTAAGCCGATCTAGGGTACATAGTAAACCCACTCTTATTCTTATTATTCGGAGGACAACTTTTGTATTCATTCATGCTTTTCGATTTTCGGAATTTACTTATATGCATTGCTTTCTACCTTACATACTTGGTACATCTCGTTGTACTAATGTCCCATGCAGGCAATCAGTTTGACGAGCCCTCATAGTAGATGGGATTGATATTCAGCTCGGGTCGGTAAGACTTCATTTCTTTCGGAGTGCAGCCGAGTCTAGAGGTCATAATATCAGACATTCCTATAGACTTACGGGTAGGCAGAGGCCCTGTCCCGACAATATTTTGATGTTAGATACTCTCAGAGGCTTTGTAGACACAGGTTCAGTATGTCAGTGGCCTTGTTGACCCTCATTTATGTTTTCCTTTTGGGATGTCCAGTATTGATACTCATAGTGGCCTCCTTGGCCCGAACATGTATTAATGTTTTGAGTATATGACGCTTTCCCGCTTATAATATATTATGAGTTGCGGCCAAGTTGGACATGATAGCTTATAGTATGATAGAGTTCGGCCATATTGGCTTATGTACGTTCTGGGTTACATCTAACATTCAAGAGTTGTAGAGTGGTTACCGTACCAGGTAGCGGCCACGCCTTACCTAGGTTGAAGTTTGACACTCACACACGCATACAACCAAGCACAACATTAATTGAGATCACTCCTCCATCTTTCAACATCTACTGTATAAGTTTTGGTCTATATTTCTTCTATTTTGGGATTAATTGAAGTGTATTGCAACATGCAAACTATGAATGTCTTGAATGTGAAATTGTGCATGTTTATGTTGAATTTCTGATTTTGAGAATTATGGAAAATACCCCGTTTCATTTATGAGAGTAGTCATGCCATTCCTACAAAATTAGTAGTTCTTAGAGAGATCTCATCCTAATTATCATTTATTTATATGCCCAATTATTGTTACTATAAAAAGGGCAGCCTGAAGCACTAAGCTCCCGTTATACGTATGGTCCGGGGATGAGGCGGATCACACGGGTCAATTGTACGCAGTCTTACCCTGCATTTCTGCAAGAGGTTATTTCCACGGAATTATTGTTACTATGTATTGTATTTTTAACGCCACTACTAATCCTTAAGCATTTTAGAAAGCTACCATTATAAAAGATATATGCCTGCACATTCAGTGATCATCAAGATCGGGTAAGTGGACTTGGAATGGAGATAATTGTCAATTTTTCTATCGTCAAAGATTCCGCAAATAATTCTAATAAAAAGATTTCTATGTGTGATTTAATCAATTAAAAAATTTAGTATTATGTGCGTAAAACATAAAATTTATTTTATACGATTAATTTATAAAAGTATCATTTATCACTTTACTTAAGTTTTTGCAAAGCGCATATAACTTCACTAGTATATTATAGACAAATGTCATTGTTATTTGATGTGTCTAGTTTTTTCTAAAAGTATGATATAATTTCATTAATTAATTCGAAATTAGAAAATGATAAGGTCATTATCATTTAGGTTGGAAAAATAAAAATGGCTCCTCAAGTTATGTCTAACCAAACCCAATCCTCACATAAGTTTTCAACTAAAAACCAAAAGGATTTATAAAAAACAAAAAAAACTAACTGACATTTGATTAGAATACAAATTCAAATCCATCACACATATACAGGAGTCAAACTGACAGTTGATTAGAATACAAAATCAATTTCATTTATGTGGATGCCAAAATGGATAGGTCAAAGTTGGTTTGCTTTGTCGTATTGAGTTAGGTGTTGGATGCTGAGTCATATAAGAGTAGGCAACGACCCATTGATATCAGACCATCCCTCGCCCACACATAACCGGTCGCCCTCATGCGTTATGGTGTTTGGGTAATTAAATTAAATTAAACAGGGAGTTCTGCAAAAGATTTTGTTGGTTGTTTGTAAAACAAAAACCGACCAAAGTTAATTAGGATTAGTATCTTAATAAATAGTGAAGAAATAAATTATTTTGTAATACGTCTAGCTAGAATCACTTTACTTGATCTAATGTTACGACCCAGATGGTCCTCTTGTGTATCGTAGCCTCATTCCCCCTATTTGTTGCTTATTATATATTCACTTGTAGTTACGTAACTTGCCGGGCTGGTTGGTTTAGTTTCGGAGTGAGTTGCGACACTTAGTCTCAAGGTTGGAAGCTTAAGTTGAAAGAGTTGACTCGATGCTGACTTTTGTGTAAACAACTCCGGAATGGAGTTTTGATGGTTCTGATAGCATCGTATGGTAATTTTGGACTTAACCTGTAACGACCCGGCCGGTCGTTTTGAGTATTACAACCCCGTTCCCTCCATTTATTACTTAATCTGTGTTCATTTATGGTTATATGACTTGCCGGGGTGGTTGGTTTGGTTCTGGGGATGCTTCGGAATGAATTGGGACACTTAGTCCTAAGGTTGGAAGCCTAAGTTGAAAGAATTGACCGGATGTTGACTTATGTGTAAATGACTTCAGAATAGAGTTTTTATGGTTCGGATAGCTCCGAATAGTGATTTTTGGATTTAGGAGTGTGTCCGGATATAGATTCGGAGGTCCGTAGGTGATTTTGGCTTGAATTGGCGAACGTTGGAAGAGTTGAGAAGTTTGACCAATATTTGACTTTGTGATTACCGGTCTCG
>AWOL01S0482613.1:0-28702 GCA_000715115.1 Nicotiana otophora
CCCCCCCACAACTCCGCGTTCGCGACCATCTCTTCACGTTCGTGAAGTAAAATTCCTCCCCAGTCCCATTTTACTCTTCGCGATTACGGGAGTGTCTTAGCAATCGTGAAGAAGCATGCACCAGAAACCAGCAGAAGCTAAACCAGTGTTTCCTTAAGTTCAAAAACATCTGTAACCTATCTGAAACTCACCCGAGCCCTCGGGGCTCCAAACCAAACATGCACACAAATCCAAAAATATCATACGAACTCGCTCGCGTGATTAAAATACCAAAATAATACCTAAAACTATGAATCGGACACCAAAACAAATGAAATTTTCAAAAACACTTAAGAACTTTCGATTTCCCAGCCGGACGTCCGAATCACGTCAAATTAACTCTATTTTGCATCAAATTTTGCAGACAAGTCATAAATATTGTAATGAACCTATACCAAGTTTTACAACTGAAATTCGAACCCGTTAGCAATAAAGTCAAACTACGGTCAAATTTATGAATTCTCTAAACCTTTAAACTTCTAGTTTTCAAATAAATTATGATAAATTCAGTTAGGGACTTTCGAATTCGATTCCGGACATATGCCCGAGTCCCAAATTATGATACGGACAACCTCTTGTTCCTGCTCCTCTTTCTTCGCTTCGGGGACGGAGGTCCTACGGTAGGTAACAGCAGGCACAAGCAAGTTGACCGAAGGGGACCAGCGCTTCTACTCCTCCACCGAGGAGCCGTTCTTGCGAGAAGCAAGGGATGTCGTGAACGGTGGGAGGTCACAGAGAATTGACCTATTCATAGAGTGATCCTATGATCGATACAGGATATAGACTATCTCATTCTTTATTCTATTCTATTTCTGAAAGAAAAAAAAAAAGAAGGGTGACTCAACTTCTCAGCTAGAGNGGCACTTCTACTCCTCCACCGAGGAGCCATTCTTGCGAGAAGCAAGGGATGTCGTGAACGGTGGGAGGTCACAGAGAATTGACCTCCCACTAGGACCGTCAAAATACTGATTTGGGTCTGTTTGCTCAAAATATTGACAGAAGTCAACTCAAATGAGTTTTAAGGTACGATTTCACTTTTTCATTAATTTTCTCATATAAACCTTCCGGTAAAAGGACACGGACTGTGCACCCAAAATAAGGAAGGCTAAACGGAGCTATTCGAGGTCTCGAAACACAGAAACGAAGAGTAAAACTATAAATGACCTATCGGGTCATCACATTCTCCACCTCTAAAACAAACGTTCATCCTCGAACGGACATAAATAAGTACCTGGACTGGTGAAAAGGTGTGAATATCTACTCTGCATGTTCGACTCAGACTCCCACGTGGCTACCTCGATCGGCTAACCTCTCAACTGCACTCGAACTGAAGGATAACTCTTAGACCTGAACTGTCTGACCTGCCGGGCTATAATAGCCACCGACTCCTCCTCATAAGTCAAATCCTTGTCCAATTGGACTAAGCCGAAATCTAACACATAGGACAGATCATCGTGATACTTTCGGAGCATGGACACATGGAACACCGGATGGACTGCTGATAAACTAGGTGACAATACGAGCTTGTAGGCCACCTCACCCACTCTCTCAAGAATCTCAAAATATCTGATGTACCTAGGGTTCAACTTTTCCTTCTTTCCGAACCTCACCATACCCTTCATGGGTGAAACCCGGAGCAACACCCTCTCTCCAACCATGAATGCAACATCACGAACTCTATTGTCAGCATAACTCTTCTACCTAGACTAAGCAGTGTGAAGTCGATCCTGAATAATATTGACCTTATCCAAGGCATCCTATACCAAATCTGTACCCAACAACCGAGCCTCCCCTGGCTCGAACCATCCAACTGGCGAACGGTACTGCCTCCCGTATAATGCCTCATAAAGGGCCATTTGAATGCTCGACTGGTAGTTGTTGTTGTAGACAAACTCCACGAGCGGTAAGAACTGATCCCAAGAACCCCTAAAATCCATAACGCAAGCACGAAGCATAACCTCCAATATTTGAATAGTGCGCTCGGACTGTCCGTCGGTTTGGGGATGAAATAATGTGCTCAGCTTAACCTTGTCCCTAACTCACGTTGTACATCCCTCCAGAAGTGCAAGGTAAACTGCGTACCTCGATCAGAAATGATAGACACGGCACATCGTGAAGACGGATGATCTCGTAGATGTAGATCTCAGTTAATCACTCTGAAGAATAGGTAACTGTCACTGGAATGAAATGTGTTGATTTGGTCAAACTATCCACAATGACCCATACCGCGTCGAACTTCTTTTCAGCCTGTGGGAGTCCAACAACAAAATACATAGTGATATGCTCCTACTTCCACTCAGGAATCTCTAACCTCTGATGCAAACCACCAGGCCTCTAGTTCTCGTACTTTACTTGCTGGCAATTTGGACACCGAGCTACATATGTAACTATATCCTTCTTCATCCTCCTCCGCCAATAATGCTGCCGCAAGTACTAATACATCTTGGCGGCACCCAGATGGTTAGACTATTGGGAACTGTGGGCCTCCTAAAGAATCAACTCATGAAGCTCGTCCACGTTGGGCACACAAATACGACCCTGCATCCTCAAAACCTATCATCTCCAACAGTAACCTTCTTGGAACCATTGTGTCGCACCGTGTCCTTAAGGACAAGCAAATGGGGATCATCATACTGATGCTCTCTGATGCGCTCATACAAGGATGACCGAGCAATTGTGCAAGCTAGCACATGACTGGGCTCTGAAACATCTATGATCTAACCTCACAAACTGATTGGCCAAATCCTGAACATCTGCTGCAAGCTGTCTCTTACTAACTGGGATATACGCAAGGCTACCTATACTCACTTCCTTTCCACTCAAGGCATCGGCTACCATATTGGCCTTCCCAGGATGATACAAAATAGTAATATCATAGTCTTTCAACAGCTCCAACCACCTCTTCTGCCTCAAGTTGAGATCCTTTTACTTGAACAAATATTGTAGACTCCGATGATTCGTGAATACCTCGCACGACATGCCGTAAAGATAGTGCCTCCAAATCTTCAGCGCATGTACAATGACTGCCAACTCTAAGTCATGAACAGGGTAATTCTTCTCAAGAACCTTCAACTGTCGCGACACGTATGCAATCACCCTGCCATCATGCATCAATACTGCACCGAGACTAATACGAGATGCATCACAATACACCGTGTAGGATCCTGAACCTGTGAGCAACACCAACACTGGTGTCGTAGTCAAAGCAATCTTGAGCTTCTGAAAACTCAACTCACACTTATCCGACCATCTGAATGGGGCACCCTTCTGGGTCAATCTAGTCAATGGGGCTGCTATGGATGAAAACCCCTCCACAAGCTGGCGGTAATAACTTGCCAAACCCAGGAAACTCTGGATCTCTGTAGCTGAAGTAAGTCTAGGCCAGTTCTGAACTACTTCAATCTTCTTAGGATCCACCTTTATGCCTTCTACCGATACAGCATGCCCCAAAAAGGCGACTGAGTCTAACCAAAAACTCACTTTGAAAACTTGGCATATAACTGGCTATCTCTCAGAGTCTGAAGTACAATCCGAAAATGATGTTCATGCTCCTCTCGACTGCGGGAGTAGATCAAGATATCATCAATTAATATGATCACAAAAGAATCCAAGTAGGGCTTGAACACCTGGTTCAGTGAATCCATAAATATTGTTGGGGCATTTTTCAACCCAAATGACAGCACTAGGAACTCATAATGCCCATACCGAGTCCGAAAAGCCGTCTTAGGGATATCGAATGCCCTAATCTTCAACTGATGGTAGCCAGACCTCAAATCAATCTTTGAAAATACTTTGGCACCCTGAAGCTGATCAAATAAGTCACTAATCCTCGAAAACTGATACTTGTTCTTGATAGTGACCTTGTTAGACTGCCGATAGTCTATACACATCCTCATCAACCCATCTTTCTTCTTCACGAACAATACAGGCACACCTCAGGGCGAGACACTAGGTCTAATGAAGCCCTTATCAAGAAAATCTAATAACTGCTCCTTCAACTCTGGCGGGGGGGATGGGTTGAGTGCCCAGAGACAAATCAATACAAAAGTTAATATCTCTGTTGAGTGGAATCCCCGGTAGATCCAACACCTCTGGAAACTTGCGAACAACTGGTACTGAATCCATGGAAGGAACCTCCGCACTAGAATCTCAAACGTAGGCCAAACAAGCTAGACATCTCTTCTCAATCATACGTCGAGCCTTAAAATAAGAAATAACTCTATTGTTAGAATGGCCAGGAGTCCCTCTCTAATCTAATCGAGGCGACCCCGGCATGGCTAAGGTCACCGTCTTGGCGTGACTGTTCAATATAACATGATAAAGTGACAGCCAATCCATACCCAAGATAACATCAAAATCTAGCATATCAAGAAGTAGGAGATCTACGCTAGTCTCAAGACTCTCAATAGTAATCACACACGAGCGATAGACACGATATACAATAATAGAATCTCCCACCGGCATGGACACATACACAGGAGCACTCAAAGATTCACGAGGCATAACCAGATATGAAGAACAATAGGGTGACACATAGGAATAAGTAGATCAAGGATCAAATAGAACTTAAGAATCTCTATGGAAAACTGGAACAATACATGCGATAACGATGTCAGATAACTCGGCCTCGGGCCTAGATGGAAAGTATAACATCAGGGTTGGGGCCCACCACTCTAAACCACATCTCTGGGGCGGCCTCTAGCTGGCTGGCCTCCACCTCTAATGGCCTGACCTCCACCTATAATGGCCTGACCTTCACCTTTGGCTGCCTGACTCCTACCTCTAGCTGGCTGAGTGGGCGGTAGAGCAACCGGTACTGGAACTGTGGTGCGAGAACTCTATTGTGGAATGCCGCCCAATAATCTCATACAGAACCTCTTGATATGACCAATACCACCACATGCAAAACACACATACTGCTGCTGTGAGTGTTGAAGTTGAAGCTGACCCAAACGGGCCGAATAACCACAGTGATATCTCTAAATCGGAGGTGCACTGATAGGAGATGATGGTGCACTATAGGCTAGTTGTCCAGAATAAGGCACATAGGGACTACGGATCCCTAAAGCACTGTGTGATGCATGAAGTGATGAATGAAATGGACTGGGAGGATGTCCTCTACCAAAAGTACCCCTGCCTCTAGATGAGGCACCATTGAAACTACCGGAATGACGGGGTCTCTTATCTGACATCGGGCCCCTCTCTTAAGCACGAACCAACTCGATCCGTCTGGCAATATCAACGGTCGTCTGAAAGGAAATATCACTCCCGGTCTCCTTGGCCATCTGTAGCCTGAGAGTGGAAGTGATCCCATCAATAAATCTCCTCACTCTCTCCCTCTTAGTAGGAAGCAAGTTAGTGACATGGAGAGCTAGGTCCACAAATCGAGTCTCATACTGGGTCACAATCATACTACCCTGTTGGAGACGCTCAAACTGCCTATGGTACTCCTCTCTCAGGGTGACAGGAATGAACTTCTCGAGAAATAGCTGTGAGAACTTATCCCAGGTAAGTTGTCATGCCCCGACCTCAGGGAGCACGACCGGCACTCAACCGAGATAACCCGGCCGAGCAAGCCTGTACATTACCTTCTACCCAACTCACTCATGAATAAATAGGAGTCCAATTTCATTAATTAGACAACGTGGAGGATCATGCGAACAACACCAATTCATTATCATTATCTATATCGTTTATAAGTTTCAAAATACATACACTTTCATAGTTTGAAGTGCAACAAGTGGCATAAATACAACATTACTAGCATGACCTTCTCGGCACTAACGTACAACCCATACTATGTCTACGGAGCCTCTAAAGGATACAAAAGAGTACTATGATAGTGCCGGCAATAAGGCCCCGGCTATACCTCAAAACATAATACACATGGGACAAAAATATACGACCGCGAAATGAAGTAGGGCTTACCAACTCAGCCGGGAAGAAGGTGTACCACTATCACTGATCAACACCGCCTGTTGTGGAATCACCTGCATGCATAAAGATGCAACTCCCCCACAAAAATGGGCGTTAGTACATATGGAATAGTACTAGTATGTATGACTAAACACCCTCTCATTAGAACAGGTAACAATACAAGGAAGAACAGTCATAAAATCAATAGAAGCCTCAAACAATACTAAAACATCAAGTTAGGAGCAAGAGTAGCTTTCAAGTAAATTTCTATTATTTTAGGTTGGGAGATCTTAGCACCGATATACCACCGTGATATTAGCACGGAGTCCGATCACGGCCCGATCGGCTAGGTCATCTCACCCAAATACATCAACCACAATCACAATCACTATCATGATTTCAATCATTATCTCAATCACAGTTTCAAGCACAATCACCACCATGTGTGCGGCATGGCGTCCGATCACGACCCGACCGGTTAGGCCATCTTACCACAATGTCGTGTGGATCGACATCACCCTTTTCTAGCAATCATATCATCCCAATAAAGGATAATATTTTCATCACATCAATCTCATCCCAAATGAGGGGAATAATCACAATTCACTCCTACACATGCACATGTTATTTCTGGGTTAGGCTATTTTAACCTATCATTCCTCGGTGACTAATGATACTCTCAAAGTATTTATTATTTAAAGGATTTATAACTCATTTCAACATCTTTTACATGTTTCTCAGTTTCATTGGCACTAGTGGCCCAAATGTAATACTACCTCCGTTCCAGTTTATGTAAACCTATTTCCTTTTTGGTCTATTCCAAAAAGAATGACCCTTTCTAAATTTGGAAATAATTTTGCTTAAACTTATAATTCTACCATTAATGAGAAGCTTTTATAACCACACAAATACTCTGGGCTCCTTTTTGAATTGTTTAGGACCACAAATTCCAAAAGTTTTCATTTTTTTCTTAAATTTCGTGCCCAGTCAAACAGGTTCACATAAATTGGAACGGAGGAAGTATCATTCTTGGTACGCTGGATGTATTTCATATTTTATGCTCACCGATTTCACTTTCAAACATCATCACGGATAATAAACAACAAAGCATTTCTATTCAAAACTTTGAGTACACATGTGAGCAAATAAGAGTATTAAGCACATTTAGATTTCTACACAATTTGGCATAATAGCTTTTATTTGAAACACGGCTTGAAGTCATAACATTTAGATACGCAACCCATGCTTTGAACACATTCTCAAATAGTAACATAATATGACAAGAGTATTTGGAATACATATTGAACATATATCTTTTGACACAAAGCTTTCTCGAAATAGTCAAGTTATAATGAACAACTTGGGACATACAAAGATATCGTGGGATTCAATTCTAAGAGAGAGGTTTAGCCAACATACCTCGCTTTGAGCTTCCTTAAATTACTATAATGTTTCGAAAATCTTAGCAACTTCGATCTATTTAGAAGCATAACAAAATTGAATACAAATTAGGAAGGATTTTATGGTTCCAGCTCATTTGAGCATTTTATCAAACACTAGGTGGGTATTATGATTTCAAGTCCCTCCTTTGGTGGATTCCTTCATCACACTACCCAAAGTCTACCCAATTGAGCTCAACAATCTTCCCATAAACCTTGATAGTACATGCATGCATAATGAATAACTCCCATACCCAAGAATTTCTTTTCTTATTACCTATTTTCAGTTAAATCCCGAAATTGAAGGCTAGGGAGTAGAATCTTACCTCTAGGATGAAGACCTAGTGAGTTTTCCTTGTGAATTCTCCAACCTTTGAGCAAGAATTGATGAACAATAAGCTTAGGAACATCCCCTCTCACTCTATGACACTTTCTCTCTCTAGAAATATCAGACTTTCTCTTTACAAATGGTCCCTAACGACTATATATCGAAATAGGGTCGGGTTATGAAATTAGAAAAAATGAAGCCCCGATGCAGATCTGCGATCGTATAAAGGACTGCATAATGGCCTTCCGGAACTGGCCATTTCTGTGCAGGTCTGCGATCAGCAGACCAATTCTGCGGTCGCATAAAAGACCGCATAACCTCCTTCTGAAATAATTCATATTGGCTTCTGCGACGGATGTGCGGTCCGCGAAATGGTTATGCGGTCGCATAATGGGCCGCATAATGGTTCTCAAAATTTGCTTAAGTTCTGCTTCACTCTGCAGCCGATATGCGGCCTACAAAGTGGTTCTGCGGTCGCATAGTGGACCGCACAAACGCCATGGTCTGCAAATATGATTCCTTCAACTCCGCAACGTACTGTTCAACCCAAAAAGTCTGTACCACAGGATCACAATACTCTACCTCAGTGCCATAGAACCACAGGTTTTAGGTGAAATTTTACGGGGCCTTACACCCTCCCCCGCTTAAGATAATTCATCCTCAAATAAGGGTCAAAATCTGCCATTAGCATTCAAAGAGATTCAGCTATTACTTCACACACCAACAGTTCCAAATATTTGATGAACTCCCTAAATTCCCAAAAGTTTCGCCAGAGTTTTCCCTTTAACTAGGCCTATCCACCTGTCATAGAATCCCAGGAACCAAACCTAACAACATATACATAATCCAACATCGCAGTATAACATGAAAACAACACCAAACGTGGTCTCATGAGCAGTATAATACCAAAAAGGAACACCCTTAACATTAACTGTACAAGTGAAACATAATTCATAGAAGGTAAACTCTTAGCATTTTTATAGAACACCACTTCATAAATACATAGTTATTCAAACAAATGAGGGTACTTCTTCTTCATTTCTTCCTCGGCCTCGCAGGTAGTCTCTTCGACCTATTGGTTACGTCATAGTACTTCCACGGAGGCAATTTATTTATTTCTTAGCTTTCAAACTTGCCTATCAAGAATGGCAACCGGAATCTCTTCATAAGTCAGTTCTTCATTAACCTCTACAATCCCAACCGGAACAATAAGAGACGAATCTCCAACCACCGTCTTCAACATAGATACATGAAACACCGGGTGCACTAAAGACATCTCTGGAGGTAGTTCAAGCTTGTAAGCCACCCGACCAATCCTCTGAATGATTTTGTACCTGNCATAATTCATAGAAGGTAAACTCTTAGCATTTTTATAGAACACCACTTCATAAATACATAGTTATTCAAACAAATGAGGGTACTTCTTCTTCATTTCTTCCTCGGCCTCGCAGGTAGTCTCTTCGACCTATTGGTTACGTCATAGTACTTCCACGGAGGCAATTTATTTATTTCTTAGCTTTCAAACTTGCCTATCAAGAATGGCAACCGGAATCTCTTCATAAGTCAGTTCTTCATTAACCTCTACAATCCCAACCGGAACAATAAGAGACGAATCTCCAACCACCGTCTTCAACATAGATACATGAAACACCGGGTGCACTAAAGACATCTCTGGAGGTAGTTCAAGCTTGTAAGCCACCCGACCAATCCTCTGAATGATTTTGTACGGTCCGACATACCTCAGACTCAATTTTCCTTTCTTACCAAACCGCATTATACCCTTCATGGAGGAAACCTTCAAGAATACCCAATCATCCTCTTTGAACTCCAAATACCTGCGATGTACATCCGAATTAATAAGACTTCTGACGACTCTGAGCAGTTTTCAACTGTTCCGTAGTTATTTTAACCTTCTCTATAGCCTGATGCACGAGGTCTGGCCCTATCAACTCTTCTTTCCCAATATCAAACTATCCAATGGGAGATCTACATCTCCTACCATATAAAGCCTCGAACGGTGCTATCTGAATGTTAGCATGATATTTATTGTTGTAGGCAAACTCTATGAGCAGAAAATGATTATCTCATCCACCCTTGAAGTCAAGAACATAAGCGTGTAACATATCCTCGAGCGTTTGAATAGTCCGCTCTGCCTGCCCGTCGGTTTGTGGATGAAAGGTTGTACTAAGATTAACCTGAGTACCCAAACCTTTCTAAAATTTCATCCAAAAATTATCTATGAACTGTGCCCCTCGATTTGCGGTAATAGAAACTCGAATGCTATGCAACCTGACTATTTCCTTGATATACAACTGAGCATACTGTTTTGCCGCGTCGGTAGCCTTAACAGGTAAGAAGTGAGCTGATTTCGTGAGTCGATACACAATCACCCAAATCGAGTTGAACTTGTGAGGTGTGCGAGTTAGTCCCACCACAAAGTCCATATTGATAATCTCCCACTTTTACATCGGAATTTCTATATTCTATGCCAACCCACCGGGCCTTTGGTGTTCGGCCTTCACTTGCTGATAATTTGGACATCTTGCCATAAAGTCTGCTACATTCCTCTTCATATCATTCTACCAGTAGACTTTCTTAAGATCATGATACATCTATGTAGAGTCTGGGTACACAAAATACCTAGAAGTGTGAGCCTCGGTCATGATTCTTTCCCGAAGACCGTCTACATTTGGTACACATAATCGCCCTTGGTACCTTAGTGTACCATTATCCACACCAAGAGAAAATGTCGTGGTCTTATGTTTATGAATCCCCTCCTTCAGTTGTACCAACAATGGATCGTCATATTGCTTCTCCTTGACTTCCACAACAAGCGATGATTCAGCCCTATTTTGATTGGTTTTAGAAATTCAAACCTAACGGTTCTGCCTCTGGCGCGACCTCGACCTCTGTCCTAGTCATGGCTGCCACAGGGGGCTCCGGATCCTTTCGGTGGTAGATGCAGTGCGTGTTCTTGCCATCTGTGAGAGAACAAGAATAGAAGGGTTCAATCATCAATGATAGAATAAAATCGCACGACGGAGTAACAAAGAAGTGATATTTTTCCTAAACTCCATAACCTCTGGAATATAAGTACAGACGCCTCCGTATCAATCATCTAGACTCTACTAAGCTTGCTCGTGACTCATGAGACCTAGGAAACCTAGTGCTCTAATACCAACTTGTCACGACCCAAAATTTCTACCCACGGGACCGTGATGACGCCTAATATTTCACTTGCTAGGAAAGCCAACGTTAGAATAGTTTTAAGACATTTTTAACAAATCAAATCAACTGATGCCAATTAAACTAAAATAACTTTATTAGAACTAAATACAGCCCAGAACTGGTATCACAAGTGCACGAGCGACTAGAATAATACATATAATGGTCTGAATGAAACTAAAACTGTCTAAAAGAGGTAAAAATGACTAGGATAAAGTAGAAGGGGGCTTCAAAGTTGCGGACGCCGAGCAATTGTACCTCAAGTCTCCGTTAAATATCCGATCAGAGCTATCTACTAACCGCCACTAGAACCGACTCCAAAGTCTGCACAAGAAGTGCAGAGTGTAGTATGAGTACAACCGACCCTATGTACTCTGTAAGTGTCGAGCCTAACCTCAACGAAGTAGTGACGAGGCTAAGGTGGGTCACTTACAATAACATGTACGCAGTATAATAATAATGACAGGAAAGGAAATACAAGGAAATAAAGCAGTTAACTCATGATAATAACCTCAATCCTCGGAAACCAGTAAAATCGGAAATACAAATCTTCATAATCTCGTACCGAAGCTAACACAATGCAACAAGGAATACTAAAACACATAAACCGTTGCGACGCGCAACCCGATCCCATCTTACAAACACAATCCTCCCTTATTTCTCCATGTAAATATCAATAAATACTAGTAAAATATATGTTGCGGCGCGCAACTCGATCCAACCATATAATCAGAATCAATATCATAATCCTCCCTTATTTTACCATATCAATCTTTCCTTATTTTACTTATTACGGTGTGCAACCTGATCGCACTATATCAATATCAATCCTCCCTTATTCCACCTGTTGCGGCGTGCAACCCGATACATAAATACAAATCAATAAATGAAATCAATTCAACAACTCAAATTATAAGAATCTCTACGATTAACGAATATGAAAGCTGAACCAGAAAGGAAATCTCGTCCCAAATTAAGAATTTACTATAATTAATACTAAGCAGTAAGACAAGTCAAATAAATAACAAATAAAGGGTACAAGTAAGTCAATTAAGGCAAGTAGACATTAGTCATGGAAGTATGGGAGAATCTTAACATTTTAATACGAGAATAATAAATGACAAGTAGCAAATTAAGGCATGGGAAGCAATTAAAGCATGCAACAGTTAAGTCATGGAATAAAATAATTAATAAAATACGGAAAAGCATAGAAACAAGTATTTTGACGGCGTATATACACTCGTCACCTCGCATATACGCCGCTACACATGAATTTCACATAGCACATACCTCAAGGGTTCCTAATTTCTCAAATCAAGGTTAAATCCAACACTTACTTACCTCGCTCCGCAAGTAAATCAAAGCTTTACCAGGCCCTTTTCTCTAAACTCTGCCTCCGATCAACCGAATTTAACCACAATCGACTCAATAATATCAAATAATGCTAGGGAAATCAATTACAATACATAAAGCTAAGTTGTTTACATTTTTTCCAAAAAGTCAACAAAAGTCAACCCCGGCCCGCTTGGTCAAAGCCAGAGATTCTGACCAAAATTCATTTACTCATTCACCCTGAGCCCGATTATGTAATTAGTTTTAAAATCCGACCCCAATTTAAGGTCTAAATCCGAAATTTGCAAAAATCTCCATTTTTTCCCAAATCCCTAATTTTCTACCATGAAAGAACAAAGATTAAGGCTAGAAATTAATGAGTGATAATAGAAATAGAAGAAAATAAGTTAAAGTATACTAACCTATGAAAGAGTGATGAAATTTCTCCTCCAAATCGCCTCTAGGCCGAGCTCTAATGAAAAGATGGTGAAATGGGTGAAATCCAGATTTTTAGGAGTTTAAATGACTGGGCGTAGACACCTGACGCGTTCGTAAAGAGCACTGCCCTGATGGACATCGCGATCGCGACATAGTCTATGCGTTCGCGTAGGCTTAGCCCTTCTCGCCTTCAGTTTCGCGAGTTTGGGCTCGCATTCGCGTAGTGTAATGGTTCCATCCCCTAGTTCCCCTTCCTAACCCTACGCGTTCGCGAAGGAATGGTCGTGTTCGCAAAAGGCAGACCCTCCACTGCTCCGCGTTTGTGACCATCTCTTCGCGTTCGCGAAGAACAATTCCTCCCCAGTCCCATTTTACTCTTCGCGATCGCGGGAGAAGCATGCACCAAAAACCAACAGAAGCTAAACTAGCATTTCCTTAACTTCAAAAACATCTACAACATATCTGAAACTCACCCGAGCCCTCGGGGTTCCAAACCAAATATGCACACAAGTTCAAAAATATCATATGAACTCGCTCGGATGATCAAAACACTAAAATAATACCTAGAACTACGAATCAGACACCAAAATAAATAAAACATTTAAAGAAACTTAAGAACTTTTAATTTCTCAATCGAGCGTCCGAATCAGGTCAAATCAACTCCGTTTTGCACCAAATTTTTCAGACAACTCATAAATACTGTAATGAACCTATACCAAGTCTCGGAATTAAAATTCGATTCCGGTAGCAATAAAGTCAAACTACGGTCAAACTTATGAATTCTTTAAACCTTTAAACTTCTAGTTTTCAATAAATTACGATAAATCAAGTTAGGGACTTTCAAATTTAATTTCGGGCATACACCCGAGTCTCAAATCATGATACGAACTAACCGGGACCGTCGAAATACTGATCCGGGTCCGTTTACTTAAAACGTTGACTGAAGTCAACTCAAATGAGTTTTAAGGCACGATTTTACTTTTTCATCAATTTTCTCATTTAAACCTTCTGGAAAAAGGACACAAAATGCGTACACAAATTGAGGAAGGCTAAACGGAGCTATTCGAGGTCTCGGAATACAGGAACGAAGAGTAAAACTATAAATGACCTATCGCGTCATCACAATGATACTCATACATTTTTAGATAGGGTTTTAGATATAATGAAATTAGTGTTTGTTAGAAGAATATATGTACTCTTAGATAGGGCTTAAGGGGTTGTTCGGAGGGAAACAAGTTATTTTACTAAATAACTGGATTATTTAGTAAATATATTTTTACTGCAAGATGTTTGGTTTATTGGACTAAAAATAAAATATACAGGGTATAACATAAACATGTGTTTGGTGTACACTAAATAATTTGGGATAAACTTTTTAAATTTTAATCTTGTTTAAAAGATTGGGGGAAGAGCCTAGGAGAAGGTATCTTTGTCATTTTAGTATGTTTCTCGGGAATACTGGAATTATTAATCCCGAGATTATTATCCCACCGTCAATGTGGGATAGAATAATACTCAATTGTGGGATTAATCCCGGGATTGGTAATATCGAATTCAAAAATTCAACCAAACGCAGAATAAAATAATTATATATCTAATCTCGAGATTGTGCTCCCTTATTCCATATGTCAAACGACTCCTAAGTGTATTATTCCGTGATATTTCAAGATTTTAGGACAAACAAAAAATAGGTTTTTTTCCTCGTCTTGCCCTTATTGTTTTGGGCTTAATGGCTAAATCAGAAAAGAATTAGATCCTATGAAATGGGCAAAGCCCTTGAATTATTTAAAGTCAGTGGAATCTAAGGGTGTAATTGGGAGACATTAAGATATTCATGTCCAGTTTTGTCTCATCATTGGGCCCTTGGTAGCTTCAAACTAACCAACTACACCCATTCATATAATAAATAAGTTCAATCAAGGACATAATTAGACAGCATGTGTGATTGAATTCAAGGGAATATTTGGTTTTTAGTCTATTATAAATGTCATTTTAGTTATATAATCATTTTCACAAGAGATCAGTATAAAATAACATCGAAGATCGTTGTATCGTGTATGATCATTTTCTTTCTTCTCAGATTTACTGTCCAAGATTTGTATCAATATGGTAAAGAAGAATGAACTTAAATATAATAGCTACCTATTTGAGCACTTAAACTTAAAATAGCGGCGAATATATAATATATGTATAATCCATATATAATATATGCATAATCGTATATAATTATAGTATAATCTATGTATACTGGCTGAAAAAAATAAACAGTGAATTCGATCACCTATTTATGTAAAAATGAGTGATTTTTAGAGAAAAACATTTTATTCTAAATCGGCACACATTTGCCACAAGATAGTTGGGATGCTATGATACTCTTGCATTTAGTAACTGAAAATTTTGAATTCACCTCCGCTTAATGAATACAAAATACTAAATAAAGTTTTGGTTAAATCAAAATCCTAAACAAAAATCTTGGTAAAATTTTATGGTATGTGATTCCTTTTTCTTTGAAGTTGGCAAGTGCAAAGCCGCAACAGAATTTATGAGTTCGGCAAAATTTAATAGATTTGGCTCAAATTCTTTATTTGTATTCAGAAATTCATTTAACTCAACAAATAACATAAATTATATTCACAACTCATAAATTTAAAATCGTGGATCTTTACGGACTGTTTGTCCATAAAACTGATCGATAACACATGAACACAATAGATAAGTAGTCCCACAAAACCAAAAGTCATGGACCAATCTTGATTCCTCCCTTGTTGTGGAACTTGTTAGTGAAAGGCAATATGACCTAAAAACTTAGGGGAGCAGATAGGACTTGTAGGAGAACAATGGCCATGGAATTTGACTTTAAATATAAGTGGTGCAAACTAAAAGAAAGCAACAAAACGTGTCTCATTTTCTGTATTCTGATTCATTAAAATCTGAGTAACATACAAGGGGAAGAGCAAAAGTTGGGGTTCCGTCTACAACTGTCAAATTGTGATTGGTTGAAAAAAACTCTGTTAGGACCAATTGATTCAAAGAGTTGGTACCCCACAAATTGAATCATAAGCTATGGGACTTTCCTCATTGTGGGCTTTCATGGCACTTAGATATGAAACAACTCTATCACTCCTGTATTGATTCTTGGGTTATCATCACTTTTAGCCCGTGTCAGAAACTATTTATATTCGATAATCGAAAAAATATATATTTTTTGTATATTAATACAGAATATATATATAAAATATATATATTTTATTTTTACTATTATTTTGAGAACGGCTATATAGTTCATTTTCCCTTCTTCTACTTAGCTATGAATATTTTTTATCATCCTTATAATAATCAAAGATCATTGCATAGATCAAGAATACTATGAAAGTGAGGTAAGATACTAATCCACATCTTGTTTATCATTGCAGACGCGTTTCAAATTAAACTGAGGTTAGATCAGACGCAGAGCTAGCCTGTTAAGTGCTTTAAAGGACCATTAGAGTAAACACAAATTATGGTCCGATGGACCTATTTATAGAATGCAAATCCCAATTGAGTTTCAATATGTTATCACACTAGAAACTAAAGGAATCCATTATATTTTTATGATAACAAAAAAAGACATGTTTTTATTCATAGTTATACTAATCTCAGTGTATAAGATCCATTCAGATAAAAATACTAGATTTCTTTCCTCATAGGGGTTTTAATTGGACTAAAGTTCTTATCATGTTATAGTAATCTCTGGGTCCCTTCGTTCTCCTCATAAGAAAATCTTTCACTAAGTTAATTAATAACAAAATGTTTGCAATAAATTTTCGAGATATAAAAGATTAACTGTAATAACAAAATAGAAGAAAAGTTATTTTATTACTCAATCGTGAGTATAATTCGGTTTGTTTCCTTGGTTCTCTTCTCAGAATTATTCTCCACAAGAAGTGTCGGCCGCATTTCAAATTGATTCTGAGGAAGAATGTCTCCTGATCAATTCGACTTTGAGAAAGACATTATTTTATGTCATGGTCTTTTTGTGAATATCCCAGAAGTTTATGAAATTTTCGATATGCTTCATCGAGGGACCATGTACCCTTTTATATAGGAATGAACTAGGATTTAGGGTAAAGTAGCCTGCAACAAACTTTTAATGGACTTTTGGGGTTGAAGACCATGAATTAGACTTGTCTTGTAAAGGCTCAACCTAATAGACTTGATCCATAAAATTACATGTCTATAGACTATAATGAAAACAAAAGATTGATAAATAGGAGGATAATAACAAAACCATACTAACCAATCAAATGGATATAGCCAGATCATCTAACAAAGTCAATATTTTGGACCTATGAATATTGAAAATGAAAAGTGGAGTTCTCAAAATCGCATCATGTTGATTAATTTATATGTGTTAATTAATATATCAAAGAAAATAACAAAATTTTAAGGGTATGGGATGGTGACACTGCAAGTCACTTGCTGAAAGCTCCATGCAAGTCGATCAGATGAAGATGAAAAGGCCAGAAAAATTTGAAAGGGACCTTCAAAAAATTAAATTCATATGAAAATATTATATAATATTTTTTTGGTTACTTTTATACAACATGATACATGCTAAAAATTGCCAATTCAATGACTGCAAGAAAGAAGTGTCATGATCATATCTCAAAACTGCCATTCTCAACATTTGTTTTTGCTAGAAAACGAAAATTTTATTAAAGACATGAAAGTTAACAAAGTACAGTAGTTGGAACTGAACGAAGAGATTCAGTTCCTATTACATCAAAATCTAAATGTGGTAAAGTAAAGTTGGAGGGGGTTGTCAAAAACTAGTACATGTTGGGAAGTTGAGTCATCTAATGTTTTCCAAATTTTGCCATAGCATCCGCCACTCCATTACTCTCCCGAAATGTGTGGTAGAGCTGCTGAACTACGACTTTATGTAGCATCAACCTGCATGCAGTAAAAAGGTGTAAGTATTTTAAATTTCATGTGGGTAGTAGGTTTATTAATATACATGTTACGTATATAATATATTGCGTGTTGACGCTATTGTTAAACCATAGTAAAGCCGGAGGCGGATCCAGGATTTTGGTAGGATGGGTGCATTATTAAGAAAAGGTGGATCCAGAATATAAATTTTATGAGTTCAATATTTAATTCTTACGATTGCGTACCCATTGCACTTTTGGAATTATAAGTTCAGTTTTTTTTTAAATAGTAATTTTCTTACATCTATATCTATTTTCCATGTTGAAAATATTGAGATCAATTGAATTCATTGACTATATGTTATATCATACGCTCTGCTACTAGTTTTAATATACACATTTTGTTTAATCATATAAGATTTTACAGCGACAAAAGAAGAATAAGAATTTCAATGTGTGAAAATTTTGAAAGAATAAACCAAACAAAAAAAAAGAAAAGGTACTTAATTAATACGCAAAAAATAACAGCATACACGCCCATCTCCCGTGGGCGTCTATTTTTAGAAAAAAAAGGAAAAACAACAAGATTGACATAAGATTTGAACTCACAACCTCACCTAGAGAGGTACACTCAATAACCATCACATCATATAATACTTTGAGTATGGGTGCACACACATATATTTAAATATTTTTAAAAAAATATAATATTACTATACATGATTTAGGGCGGGAAACATGGGTTGACGTGCCCCATGGAACCCCTAGATACGCCCTAAAGCGCCAGTATCTCCGCTTGTAGTACATTCGTATACGGAAGGTACTTTGTAAAGCCATATATCCATGTACCATTTGTATCGTGGAAGACATTTACAATACTTAGCTTCTACAAATGTTACTACTTTCCCTTCCAATATTAATTATTTTAGAAAATTAAATTTATTTTAAAATATTTGAGGATTTAAAAGTCCAGCAGATCTCATTACCTAATTGAGATGTTTAAGGTGAGATAATATGACAGTTCAAACAATTATTTTTATGATTAATGCAATTAAATATTTTTCTTACGAGGTGAGTAAAAACTTTAAAATAGATCAAAGAAAATAGTTTGTCATTCACGTAAATGTGTCATTAATTTTCTTTTACCCATACATCTCCATTTCCACGGTGGGTTGCTCTGATGGTAAGCACCCTCCACTTCCAACCAAGAGGTTGTGAGTTCGAGTCACCCCAAGAGCAAGGTGAGGAGTTCTTGGAGGGAAGGATGTCGAGGGTCATTTGGAAACAGCCTCTCTACCCCAGGGTAGGGGTAAGGTCTACGTACACACTACCCTCCCCAGACCTCACTAGTGGGATTATACTGGGTTGTTGTTGTTGTTGTTGTTGTATCTCCATTTCCACTTTGGCAATGCTGCTACCACGTATATGGTGACATTGGACTTTAAATAAAATTTAATGTATTTGCTTAATACTAATATATGGGAACTTCACATATCTTTAGTGGCCCTAAAACGTACGTGCGTTGAGTGGTGAAATTAGATGCTTTAATCCAACATATGTGCCCAACACTAAAGTATGGGACCTTCACCTCTCTCTCTTTTGTGGCCCTAATTAAGCTATTGCTTGTGTTTGGAAAAATGCGATCTGAATCCGATGCACATTATATTCAACATTTTAAGTTTATTGATGCGAAATATTATCTTATACTTCACTATTTTGTGGTAATGAATGATTATAATTGTGTGTATATATGACATATTATACCCGGCATACCTCGAGGTGGAGTCAGAATTTCAAGTTTATGGGTTCGGGGTTCCAATCGTTTTAAACTACTGGATTCTAAATTAATAATTTATATATATTCAATAAAAAATTTTAAGATAAATACATTGTTCAAATCAAAGCTACTAGCAACGCTATCGATTCAAATATCTATAGTGATGGCTTGATTAGGGCCTAAGCTATCATGCAATTTATGGGCTCACGTGAACCAATAATTTCTATCCAAAATTTTGTATACTTATTTATTAAGAAATGCACTGTATTTTTATAAATATTTGACTGTGGACTCAATTATTATTATATATTAATTTGAGTTTGCTATAGTTAACCATATAAACTTCAAATTTTGAACCCATCTCTAAACATAACGAGGTTAAACTGACATTATGCATCACTTAAGGAAACGAAGAATTTTAGCTTCACCCACATTTCAAGCTAGATTCACACACATTTCGAGGTTTTAGAAGAATTATGATAAAATTTATGATCAATTTTTGAAACTTTTTTCCCTCTTCAATTAATTATTTGAAAAAAGAATGTAGTTTCAAAAGGGACAAGAAAAAAAGAAACTTAATCTGAAAAGAGCTGAATCTTGGATGATTTTTACCTTTTTTGGTGGGTCAAATTAGAGGAACCCCACAATAATTATTAAGAAAGCTAATCTCCCAAAAATGCATGCTTAGCACTTTATCTTCTCCAAGTAAATGACAATCAATAAGACAAGACTTTTGTCTAATTATTGAAATTAATCACTGAGTGAAATCCACTACTGTTTTTACAGCTTTTGACCAAATAATCCTTCGAGAATGCCTTTCTAATTTCGTCTTCCTTCCATTTGCTTAAGAATGCTGATATTGTACATGTTATTTATTGGAGTTTAACTGCTATATATACTCTTAACAATATAAAAAATAATTACACTGACAGGTCACTTTAAATCCTTTATAGGTAATTTTTTATAGGGAAAAGGACCAAATATACCACTCTATTTTGATATATTATTCATATTTACCTTCTGTTATATTATCGGGTCAAATCTACCCTCACTGTTAGCAAAGTTTTCAAATTTACCCTCTAACCTAACGGAAAGCCCCAAATTCCTTCTATTTACTGCAACTCTTCCTCACAAATCAATCATCTCCTTCGTGTGATCCACCAGAGAAGAAAAAAGGTCCATATTATAAAAATGAGAGTGTGGAGTTATATCATAATTATTCCCCTTGTCTTTGGTTATGCTCAAACCATAAATGAAAGGCAGAATTCACAGTTTATGGGTATGTCTCCAACGGAATGAGGATGAGTGAAATACCATATATAATTTGGAAGAGATTTATTTGATTCTTCTGGTGGTCGAAATGCATTCGCTTATGAAGTTGTTACCAATATTTACTATTTTTTATGGATTATAGGCATAACAAGGCCGTAGGTATCCATGTAAATGCATTCCCTTTCGGATTTGGATTTAGCATGTCATTTGATGCAATTTTTGCTGCGCAAGCACTTCTGCATGAAATTGTGACATATGATTCTTTAGTATTGTCTGAGAAATCCTAAATTAAATGACTATTTAAATTTATGTCCAGCTTCAGGACATCCTTTTAAAGGAATATTTACTAGTGTTCTCATGCCTGGAGTTGGCGAGTTTGTTAAGTCTTCCTGCTCTAAATAATCAAGTGGAACAAGAAATCAACTTGTCGAGGATATTTTCTTCTCTGGTAGAGCACGCGTAGGGATAAGTAATTTGTGAGAAAAAACTATAGTAAATAGAAGGAATTTGGGGCTTTCCGTTAGATTAGAGGGTAAATTTGAAAACTTTGTTAACGGTGAGGGTAAATTTGACCCGATTGTATAACGGAGGGTAAATGTGAACAATATATCAAAGTAGATGGATATATTTGGCTATTTTCCCTTTTATATAATAAGCATACATATGCAACCTAAAAACGTGATAAATAACACTACAACAAGTAAAACTATATAAATAGTATAATCATCTTTGACATTTTTAATGTATATAGAATAAATCACATCTATTTTTGTTACTCTAAACTTGTTGGCTCACAATATCATCAATTCATTCAACTAATTCGTTAATGACAAGACACAAATTCGATGATTTGAACTACCTTTTGTCAGGCCATAATCACTTCAACCAAAACCGTAACATGGTTTTTTCCAGCCTTACATAAACTCCTTTTTTTCTCCTTTCAAATATTGGAGGACCCAAAATAAAGGTGCCAGAGACAAAGTGTCTGAAACTGAACAAAAAAACAAAGGATACTCCCTCCTCTACTCTTGAATAAGAAGCTCGCGCCCAACTTGATTATTTCAGCAGCTACTTGTTATTTCCGATTGAAATATATAGGAGCGAGTAGATTTGTCCGTCAAAATTTTGGTAGATATATAAAAAGAAATCACCTAATATAATTTGTGTTTGTTGCAAAAAGAGATATTCTCCCATTCTTGTGACACTGAAAAGTTGAAATTAAACATCAATTATAAGAATTTGTTTTTCTTCTTCTTTTTTTGTATTTTGGTGGGGGTCTAGGGAAGAAAAAGATCATGGTACACACCCTTGCTAAGACTATACTTGAAAGTTAAAAGCTAATATCCCACTAAAAAAAAGGCTTATGAGAATCCAAAGATAAACAGGTTTATGCCCCCCATAATGCTTACACCAACTTCTGGATTTCAAAGCATGAGAGAAGGAGAAAAAAGCTTATTTCATTCTACCCCACTCTTTCAATCCCTACTCTATTTACTAAAGCACAAATAGCATCATCAAGTGGGTCGCCCTTTAAAAAAAATTGGAAAATGGATAAATAAACATAAAATAAACAAAAGGGGGAAAAGAATATTTATAATGTACCTTCATAGAGTCTAAATTCTATGAATAGTTCTTGTTAGAAAATTTCTACTAATATTTTATTTTTACTATTATTATTATTATTATTATTATTATTATTTATGTATATGTATGTGTGTGTGTGTGTGTATATATATATATATATATATATATATATATATATATATATTAATTTTGATTTTTAGTTATATTTAATATGATGATAACATGGATAGATTCATATAGCTGATACCAACTTATTTAGGAACTAGGCATATACATAGTTGTTGTTTTTATGTTGTAGAATTTAAGTTCTATGACGTAAAAAAATAACAACCATATCTTTTTTTTAATTCACGTAGATATTATATATAAAAATCCCAAAGTGGGTCCAATCTTACAACTTGTCCAAATAAATGAAAATTAGAAAATAAAAAGAAAGGAAATGGCTAGTACTAACAGTTACATTATAGCAGTAACCGAATGAAAAATACAAGTTACAATATCTTTATAAGCTAATTACATGTAAATATCTATGGTGATTTATTAGTTTTAACACATATAAAGATAATAACTAACATGATATCATAAACTATACTGATAATTTTAAAATATTTACACTGTCTACCTTCATAGCTCAATGCATTACTATATAAAAAGTTCACTCTATCAGCCATTACTCTCAATAATTTCCAAAGCAAACCCCTCCCTCGTGTTCCTTCTACAACAACCCTAAAACCCCTCCTGCTTTCTCTTCACAACCACACAAATTGATCTCTCATTTCAACATCCTACATATATACTTACTTCTTTCTACTTTAAATACATTTAACTCTCCAATCTTTTCTATCTTCAACTTCTCAATTTCCTTTGATATATATACCTTTTCAAGTCATGTCCATCACTGGAATACATCCTGAAACTACTGAAAAAATGTCCAAGAAAATTATCCAATGGAGAAATAATGATTCAGGAGAGATTGATGTGTTTGAGGCAGCAAAGTATTTCTCAGGTGCAAATGAAGAATATTACAACAACAACAACAACAACAACAAGCAGCAAAGTTTAAGAGGTGGAAGAATGAGTTTTGACATGCCTATAATGAGAAATTCATCACTTCTTCCTACACAAACTACTACTTATATTATGGAAAAACCAATCATCAAAAATAAAGATCAAAAGAAATACAAGCAACCAAGTTCTCCAGGTGGTAGACTTGCTAGTTTCTTGAATTCTCTCTTCAACCAAACATCATCCAAGAAAAAGAAATCATCAAAATCTTCAGCACAATCTTTGAAAGATGAAGATGAAAGTCCAAGTGGAAGAAGGAAAAGAAGAAGTAGTATAAGTCATTTTAGCTTTAGAAGCTCAAGCATTACTACTACTACTACTAATAGTAGTGATTCAAAGTCCATTTACTCTTCATCAAATTCTGGTTTTAGAACTCCACCTCCTTATACTCCTACTCCTACAAAATCATATAAAGATTTTAGAAGCTTTTCAGATCAACAACAAGTAGTAAAGTATAAGCAAGCTGCAGCTTTACAACAAGAAGTATGTGGTGACAAGAAAAGCACAGATTATTCTTGGTTGGATGAGAAGTTAAAGTTGAGCAAAAATAATGGTGAAAGGTATATTAAGAGCACAAATAGTGGATTGTCATATGAGAAAAGCAAGACATATAACAAGGTTGTTGATGTTGATGATGATGATGGTGCAGATACTGATTCAAGTTCTGATTTGTTTGATTTACCAAATATTGACTTGGATTTCTATTCATCAAGTGGTTTGCCAGTTTATGAGACTACACATATGGATAATATCAAGAGGGGTGCACCAATTTCCAGTGGCCCAATTTGAAGGGAAGTGGTAAAAATGGCAACGAGTTGGTTACGATTTAAGCCGTGAAATAAATTTCTTGCAAAGTACAAAATCAGGCCGCGTGCAACAGACTTTGATCTGGTCCGACCTATCCCGAAACCAGCGTATAGCCGGAGCTTAGCAAACTTTTTTTTTTTCTTTTTTTTGGCCTTTTATTCATTTCCATCTCCTTCACAAAATATTCACATTGAGCTTTTTTCTCTCTTTTTTTTTGTGACTGATGTTAGGATCCATGAAAAAGGAAGTCTTGATTTTCTTTGTCAGGATATGGGCATAGATCTGCCTTTTTTTCTTTTTTTGTGCTCCTTTAGAAGTTTTTGCAAAGCTTTTTACTGTATGTACAGTTTGGAATGTCTTGTTTGCCTTGACTTTTAGTGCTTTACTTTGTATAGCTATTATATATATGAAATGGGAATGGACTCTGGAGTGTAAGCACATCATATGTCCACCACTATAACAGCTTTGATATCATTATGCATGATTATTGATATATATTTCCAATCTCATGATGGAAAATCCAACCATAGTCATAATAACATTATGGAATATATATCATATTTTCTTTGACTTTTGTAATAAGCATTACCAGATGAGACTTCTGATTCATATTATGAAAACTTGATATCATTAGCTGTTTCCTATAATAATTAAGTAGCAAACCATCCTTTTTGAAGTATTATATCATCCAATTAGATGATACATATCATATTGGATGAAATCACTTATAAGATAATTAAGGTAAATTTTTATGATAATAAAATTTTTTATGATAAAGGATGATAATATTTCACAAGTGTTACCAAAAAACAATTATGATAATATTAGTTAGTAACATTAAAAACAATAATTGTAATTAAGTTAACCTACATTGATTGTATAAATTCCTTATACTATCAATACATATAATTTAAATCCTTAAGTATATATCAGATGAGCTTAATTAACTGGTAAAAAATTTCTCTTATTGGGATTAGTACAGTAGATTTAGCATTTGAAGAAATTCCCCCTCCCTATCTTGTGCTTTTTCTCTTCTCCCACTCCTCCCGAAAATAGTTTAATTTTTATCCACTATAGTATAAAGAATAAAAAGTAGAATTAATGTATGACTAACTCAAATAATATTTTGCATGCAATATATAATTTCTAATTCTTGATTAATTTCATTTCTTCTGTCCAAAGGATACAATTTAGGTAAACAAAATTGGGAGGTGACGGAGATAAGTTATATAATTTCTACAATATTAATGTAATCAGTTATAGCAAGTTAATTATTACTCGAATTTCATGTCTAATGGCCCAAAGAAAAACGTATTAAACAAATATTACTGAAAAAAAAATTTAAAAAGAAAAAAAAGAAAAGAGGATAACCTGCACTAAGCTCTCTTTATGTGCAGGGTCCGGAGAAGGGCGGGACTACAAGGGTCTAATATATGAGCTTACCCTTCATTTCTTCAAGAAACTGTTTTCACGGCTCGAACTCGTGACCTCTTGATCACATGATAACAATTTTACAAGTTATTGTACAATATCTTAAATACAATATCTTAAATTCAATTAAAAAGGATGGGTATGTGTACGGACAAAAGCATATCACTATATATAATGATAAATAAGACTTCTATGTTAAATCAATAATAATTAGAGTATGTTAGATGCAATACCACACCACTTTGTCTAATCAAAGACACAAAGCACTATAAAAATCATGCAAATCTATTCCAAAATTCGAGTTAGGAACACATTAATAAAGACAAAGAATCTAGGCCCAACCTTGATTTATTTATGCATGAAAATGACCCAGAATCTAAAGCATGCTACATAATATAAATATAAAGAAGAGAGACAATTAAACATAACAAATCAAAGAGAAGGGCGATTTATGTTCTTGTGATTATTATAAAGGTCAAAAAAGGGTCCAAAAACTAATGACTAATTAAATATGATTTTTTTGACAAATGTAAAGCTAAAGGACTAGATTTTTATAAATATTGGCAATAATCGTCTAAAATAAAGTAGATAGCACGTCTCATATATTTTTTTTGTGTGTGCGCGCGTTATTTATAGATTTCCTCTATGTGTCTGTATTACATATACTTAATATTTTTTTCATTACTAAAATAATTGCAACTTTTCACTTCCCGAATATCAAAATGAATTTTTGACTAACATTTCAATTATTTTCTTTCACTGTTTAAATATATGTGATTAAAATTACAATTAATAGTACTACTTTTCATCAATAAGCGAAGAAAGTCCAAAGAAACTAGGACGGATGGAGTATTAGAATGTGCCAAAGTTAAAAAAATATGGCAATTTATCAAACTTGTCGCCATTTTTATTTACTAAATCTAGTTATAAAAAATAAAAATAAAAAACAAGAGTGGTTATTGGCATCTAAAAACTTCGGTAAAAAATCCATATATACTTGCAATTATTTTCAAAAACTCGTTTCAATCTTTTTGAGTAATGATAAATTTATAGTATATGTAACAGTACTCTCATGACCGCCGAATCCTGGATCCACCTCTGAGGATAGCCATATTTGGGAATTTTTATTAGATGTTATCACTTTAAAAATTGTTTTGCACAATCTTCTTGTAACTTTATAGAGTTGTAAGTAAAGGAATAAGAAATCTTAGTAGTCAGAGTTTGCTGACTATTTAAATTTTTACCTTAGGTAAAGGTCGATTCCCCACCTTATATTTCCCTCCTTATTTCCCCTTTCTCCTTGCTCTTCCCTCTATGTATAGAAAAATATATAATCAAAGAATTTGTCTACATTATCAAGTGAAATGGGGGGAAAGATATGGCATTGATTGAGTCATTCTTGCTCTTTATTAGAAGCAGAGTTCTAACATTTATGTAAAAATCTTTTTACACTATCAAGTTATTTAAAATTTAATTATGTAATATTTATCGTGAAATGATATGCAAATGGGTTTAACATTTAGAATTGTACCATTGAACCAATTACACTTTAAAAATTATGAATTGAAAATTTAATTATTTTTTACACATATTTATACTTTAAGTCGAAAATACTGGGTTAAGTTGACCCGTTACATACGATAAACAATAGAAATGGGCCAAAAAGAATGGACCAATTAGAAATGAATGAATTCAATCCACTAAGCCATCGTTCAACCCATTCTCTAACTAAAAATGGGTCAATGCACGTTCAAATTAAGAAGGGATATTTACACATATAGTCGGTCAAATTTACTGTTTATTTTTTCTAGTCATATACATAAATTACACATTAAATATACATAATTATACATATATAATACATAAATTATGCATATATTATACTTCCACCGACTATTTTTAATTTAAGCGATTATTTGGGTTAACTTTTCAATGGAAGAATTTGACCCAAAAAAGTGTGTGTAATCCCCGTTCTCTATGCTCCCTACAAGAAGCCCAACAATGTGTATCTTTTTGTTTAATTGTTGTCTGTTGAAACGGGAAAAAGGAAAAGAAACAAAATCTTTCATCATTATGGGATTTTCTTTTTAATTTTTATCCGGTGTTCGTTATTCACATAAGATCCTATTAAATTCATATTCGCGTATGAAAGTCTCATATTAGGGTATAAAATGCTCTCTAATAACGGTGATTTTACACTTAGGGCTCGAACTTGAGACTATAATTGATAATAAATGAGTACTTATCACTCCATTACGGTCTTGGAAGGTGATCATTATGGATTTGGTTAGTCTTGGAAATGATCTAAAGACTTTAGTAAGTTCATAAGATGTAAAAGTGCGGTTTCTTCCTTTGCTCTTCACAAAGAAGACTTTTTTTTCTGTTCAGATTTATTTATTCTTAAGGGGTGGTTGTGGTTGAAGTGAACTTTAAATATTATTTTTTTATCCCATCCAAAAGCTATCATACATGTGTCAAGATTTGCTTTGCTATTTTATTACTATAGTATAGAGACAAATCATTGATTAAGGTATTTGGTTAGAACAATGTTGCTTCATGTCTATAAAAGCAGTTTTTGATGAGACATAACTGTCCATAATACAACCAGTAACTCATAATTTGATAAATATCTACCATTGCATGAATTTTAACATATGGAATTTGATAAACCAGTTAGTGTTATAGGAGAACATATTAATATAACATTTGATGTCTAGATAAAGGTTATATTAGAATTGTCCATAATTTTAAACCCTGTGAAAATTATTTTGCACCTTATGAAAAGCTGATATATTGATGATTTGTTGAGTAAATTTTTGCAGATGTGCGACTTTACAACCCCTTAAGAAGCTACGCCAAATTGTTATTAGATTGATGAATTGGTAATATTACCAAGAAATTTGTTGGTATTTCCTTATTGTATCATTAGTGTGTGTATATATATATAAGGCAAAAATAAAAGGGTTCTTTAATATATATATTGCTTACTTATAGATGCAATTAACGACTAACTGATACACTGGCATACATTGAAATGTCTAATGGTTAGTCACTTAAAAGTTAGCGTTATAAGCCTTATTATACAGCATACGGAATATATATATATATATATATATATATATATATATATATATAATAT
>AWOL01S0482613.1:30851-49647 GCA_000715115.1 Nicotiana otophora
TGGTAATATTACCAAGAAATTTGTTGGTATTTCCTTATTGTATCATTAGTGTGTGTATATATATATAAGGCAAAAATAAAAGGGTTCTTTAATATATATATTGCTTACTTATAGATGCAATTAACGACTAACTGATACACTGGCATACATTGAAATGTCTAATGGTTAGTCACTTAAAAGTTAGCGTTATAAGCCTTATTATACAGCATACGGAATATATATATATATATATATATATATATATATATATATAATATAAGAAAAATAATTATTACTATTTTCTTGTACTAATCCTTGTTTATTACTATACTCAAACATATTACTCTATATTATGAACGGTGATGCATAATAACATTTAAACTTTACAAATAGTTATTGACATTATTTAAAATCGCTTTGACCACTTCGCTCTTTAAATTGTGGTCCTTGCTTCTTCATTCTAGATGCATTCTCATGATGTACTTTCTCCATACTAATTTATTGATTTTAGCACTTAATTGAATATATGCAAAGCAGTCAGTGCATAAGGCATCTCGCATTAAATCATATAGGATCCGGGGAATTGCCGCAGCCTAAGGGGTGTGATGTAAACAACTTATCTTACTGCAAGCATTAGCGACTGTTTTCACTACTCGAACATCGTGACCTATAAGTCACACAGAGACAATTTTACTGTTGTTCCAAGGTTCCCTTTTATTTAATTGAATACATTTATGGAATAAATCAATTCTTTAAGATTAAAGCAAAATTAATCAAAATTACCATATAAGTAATCTTATGGAAAAAAAAATGCATTAAAACCTTAGCCAACTATCAATTTCTTAACTCTCACAAGAGAAAAAAAAGGAATAGTCATTTTAGGACAGATGTAAGGATCTCAAGTAAGTAAAAATTGAACAATCATTTTGAGACAGATGGATGGACCATCATTTTTACTAACATTTCAAACAAGGAATATTCTTCAACTACTCCCTATTTATGCCAAAAGAAGAAAATCACAACTTCCTTAATCTCCTATATATTTCTTTTCTACTCAACCAAACCCAAGAATAGGTGGCCAATATAGAAATATCATCAAATGTCTTTCTTTTTCAAGTAACTTGAAATCCTAACAGCAAATCAAACTATTACCCTATAGAAAGAAAGTGAAATGTAACATAGAAAAATGTAATAAAATATACAAGCCTATGTGACCTTCCAACTTTGATGTATAATTAGGTCTCTACTTAATATTCAATTGGAGCAAAGTATAAGCGTGGCATATAATTGAAAGGTTGAGTGTCAAAGGCAATAGTAAAGATCAGTTGCATCAATTTTCAACACTCTATAGAGTATTAGAGTCTAGTGATTAGACACACCTAACTACCTACATATAGTAATAATTTATTCTTTTGCCCCTTTGCTAGCAGTAATAATTTAATCTTTAATATCAATTATCACCTAAAAATGGAAACACATGCTTTTGAATTTGATTTCTTTTTTAAAAAAGAAACGCTCTCTCACACACACGCGCACACTAAGAAGCGGGGACGGCGCTATAAGGAATAAATTTTGCTTAGAGCTTATATTTATATTAGATATATATTGTTTTGAATATAAATTTATTGCTTAAAGGGCATTTGGACATAAGAATTATGAAATTCCGTAAAAAAGAAAAAAAAAATTTAAGTTAAAAATGGTATTTGAAAACTATAGTTGTGGTTGAACATGAATATATTTAGAGTAGTTTTTGAATTTTTGTGAGTGGTTGAAACAGAAATTTTGATAAAAAACTTTTTTGGAGTTTTTCAAATTCCGAAAAATTCCGGAATTTAACTTCAAGTGAATTTTAGAATTTTTATAGCCAAATATTGATTCGGAAAAATTATAAAAATATTATAGGGAAAAAATAAAAAAAAATATCCCTAAAATACATTATAGATTTGATGACAAATTTTGAATCCATAAATTTAAATTTTGACTATGTTGCCCTGGTTTAGAAGTACCCATGGAAAGTTACAAAAGACCTTCAAGTTGTCTTTTTTAATTTTCATTTCTTTTCTTTTCCTTTTTATTTCTCAAAATATGGGGAGTGGAAATTGTGTTGACTCTAATAAATGTACTCCTCTGGTTTACTAGTGCTTCTTTCCAACAATAAAAAGTGGCACACCACAAAAGCACCTGTTCTTAGTTCTTTCTTTTTCCACTCTTTTTCTTGGTAAGTTTTGATGTAAAGTTTCAATCTTTTTGCATCAAAGATGATTAATTTTTATTCTTTCTGTGTTTCCTTGTGATTTTCTCAAATGGGTATTTTCTTGTTTGTTGTTTGATACTCTAAGATTAAGGTTCTGATTTGGTCTATGCTTGTTTCCTGATTTGTAAAGTCTGATAATTGATTAAACATGTGATTTCCTTATTTGGGTGATCTTGGTTTTGACTTTAGTATCATTCTTGCTAGTTTTAGTTTAATTTTCTGGTTCTATATATTAGTGGGGGTAATTTATTTTGCTTGTGTTGTTTTGAAAAAAGTCATCTTTCATGTTTATATCTAAGGTTTGAAGTTAAAGATTGGAACTTTAATTTATACTGATGTGTTTCTGTCACTTTGTATTTTTCATATTCAGAAATTCAGTTGGATTTGGCTAGTGGTGAAGACTTAACTGTGAAGTTTATTAATTTGAAGCACCAATTTTGTAAGTGTTTGCACTTTGTATAATTTGAGAAGTTTTTGTTTCTGCCACTGATGGAACCTTTGAGCTATGCTTTAGAAGGGAGAGGTTTTCTGTTTCCTGATAATGCTGAACTGCCTGTTGACACACTTTCAAGAAGTAGAAATATTGTAAAGGAATGGAATTTGAACCCTTTTTGTGATGTTGATAAAAGCATTTGTGGTCCTAGCCAAGAAATAACTGAAAGCACGGGGTTGTTGGAATCCGGCATTGCTGATATTTTTAAGAAATCAGCAGCCAGCAACTCGTGCCCGGGAGCTTTAAGTGGTGAAATAGGTAATGGTTCTATGTTGGAACTTGGAGCCATGTTTAATCATAGTGCTACTAAATCTAATAATCTGATGTCATTACCAATTGGTTTGAAATTGGATGAGTTGACTGATTATGGAGAAGTGAGGACTAGTCAATCGTCAAAAGAAAGTTCAGTTCTTTCTTCTCCAGAATCTTCATTGCCAACTGGAAAAGCCACCCAGAGAAAGAGTTTGCATTCTCAGTTTCCTATATCTCAGGTTCGTGGTCAGAAGGGGGAGGAGTCGACTGTTTATAGGGAAGTCAAGAGTAATCAATCTTTAAAGAGAAACTTGGATTTGTCTTCAGTCAATTCATCATTGCAGGGAAAAAGACTTCGGACTACAAATTTGCATTCTGAGGTTCCTTTCTGTCAGGTTCACGGTTGTAACAAGGACCTGAGCTCGTCAAAAGACTATCACAAAAGACACAAAGTATGTGATGAACACTCAAAAACTGCTGTAGTTATCGTTAATGGCATTGAGCAAAGGTTCTGTCAGCAGTGTAGCAGGTATCGGTCTAGCTCATGTCTGCTCCTTTTTTCATGTAATCTAGGTTGCACTCTTTGTTTCTGACTAGCAAACAGAATTGAATGTGTGTGTGTGTGTGTGTGTGCGTGAACATATACAAAAACAACACATACATATTTCGTTAATCTGACTTTATAAATGGTATTGCATTTGATCTGGGAAAACCAGCTACTGTATTGAAGTCATTTGTTTGACGAGGCTTACGCTTACGCAACTAAACCATGGGGTAGATCTTATGGATGTAATGTCTATGGACAAAGAAATAAACTGAACTGCCTTAAATGAGTATTCTCATTGCTATGAAAAGAAGATGAAGTTTTAGCATCTGAGCTCTTAAAGAACTTATTTTGACACCAGTGTGAAAAAACACTATTAGCTCCTCATAGTTTCCACTTGATTTAATGCCTTACTGTTTCTGTAAACTTCAGTTTGAATGATCTGCCAAAACCTCTAGAAAGCTAGAAAATATAGAGGTCCCTCTTTGTCATTTGTAGAGTTACTTATTATAACCTGCCCATCCTCCGGATTCATTCTTCTGTGTATCATCCTTAAAATAGAGAACTGTTCTCGGTGTTAACAAAAAGTGATCAGCATTGATGTTTACTCTGGCAATATTTTTGCTGATTTTTATGCATTGGGTCTGAATGTCATACTTAAGTTGTTACGATTTGGCATGAATATTCTTGCTGTCAGTCCAGCATAGAATTGCAGTAACCTTTTAAAAATGCAGGTTTCACTTGCTGGCAGAATTTGATGAAGGCAAACGCAGCTGTCGCAAACGCCTTGCAGGGCATAATGAGCGGCGGAGAAAGCCTCAGTTTGATACTCACTGGGGTAACCTTTTCTCCTTCTGCTAATTATCCTTTATTTGCTGATTATGTTGTAGTAGGAGTTCTATGCTTGATTCGGCTTTTAGTTTCTTCAAATAAAGTGTTTTAACTTTGTTCAACCTAACGTTTCATCCTCTGTATTCCAAGTCTCTTCCTTTTTCCTATCCCGGCTATGAATATAAAAACATACTGTTGCTTTTCCCAATCCTGTTTTCGTGTGAAGGCGTGATAGAACTTTTATTTCTTAACCCGACTTGCTCATCTTGGGTGTTTTTGGAAACTTTATTTCTGCTACTTAACCTATTTACCCAATCATATCGAGTTAAAGGTAGTTTTTTGTTAAGTTTTTAATTTTTTTTATTTGGTAAGCATATTCTTAAATGCTTCTAATCATTCTTTTAGCTTCAAGTATTCTCAGTTTGTTCTACCAATTATTGAAATGCAGGTTCGAGATTCTTGGATATGACACAAAGGAGAGTTCCATTTCTTTTCCCAGAAATACTTCCTGGTAGTTTCTTTTATCAAGAAAATTATGAAGTGAATAACAATAACCAGAACCTTAAATTAGAACGTAAGCCGTTCTGCATATCTCAATTGGCTATGTCAGTCACAAGGGGGCAATCCCCTGCAGAAAGCATCCAACATCAGTACGGAGTGAGAAAACAAGATCTATCCAAAGTTCCGGTTGGGTCAACATTATTATCTGTTCAAGAATTTTCTGCAGGGCAAAACTCCTCTTGTGCTCTCTCTCTTCTGTCAGCCCACTCACAAAACCTTCTACACAATTCAACTGACATTTCACCAACTCCCCCATGGATGGTTAAAGGAAACGATCATGCCTACATTAAAGACGATCATCATAATCTTGCAAAATCTCCGAGAGTAAGTGTTGTAAAGAGCTCGACACCAATTGAGCAAGATGGGGTAGTTCATGTTCCTGAAATTCAGAGAGACGGACATGATCAAAGAGCAAACTCTATGAATTCCAAGAATTGCCTTTCTCCAGAAGGCGGGCCTACCATGAATTTAGTGCAGTTGTCTTCGCACCTGCTAAGGGTGGAACAGGAGAAAAATTCTGTTCAAGTGAAGCAGGAAAATGATATCTTTTGTTCTTTTGCTTCCACTTGAGGTCTGGAAACATGTCCATTTGATATTTAACGCTTCTTTCGTTTCTATCAGGGATTTAAAATGTCAATACATGTAAATCCATACTGTTTGTCAAGAATGCTTTAAGCCAAGAACTTATGGTAGTTGAAATGAACTTAAGCAAGAAGTTACATTTCAAAAGAATGTTTTGACATCATTGCTAGTTATCAAGTTATAGATAAAGTAAACGCGAGACAAAGGAGTGCCCACAACCAATAAACACTTGTACTTCAGGTCGTATGTCTATGTTAAAACACGAAAAAATGTTTCTGAGTTCAATAGACAAAAAATGTGTTCCTCTACAGTAGTGTAGCAGGCTACCAATGTGACTTTGCAATATTCAGATCTTTCATTTTCTCAACTTTCTTCTTCTTGAAAAGAGAGAAAACTCAAAAGCAAAAAGCAAAAGCTTTTAGGAATAAGAACTCCTTGTCTGAAATATATATTCATATAAATTGTTGTTGTTTTCGTATATGACTTTGTCTTGATTTTTTCATTCTTATTGCAGCCTGAAGGGTCAACATCTGAAATGAAGATTCCAAAGATAATGAGGAGATTAAACTAATCCACAAGTGGCCTTTCCAACAAGTCAAAAGGCAAAGGCAGATTAATAAATGATTGATATCAGTATATCTTTTGTAAGTGTCAGCCATACCTTTATATTTATTTCCTATCATACATCAACTGTTCGTTTCAATAGATCCATTTCGTCGAAACAGTGCTCTTTTATTTTAATAGTCGGTATTATATTTCCAAGGAATCTTGCAGCATATATTGATGTTTAAGAAGAAAATGGTATCTGAAGGATGACATTTCTTGTGTGTAATTTGTATATAGCATTTCTTTTATGTTAGGTGGAAATGTAAAACCCCCTTGAGTTATAGCGAAACAATGGTACTTGCCTTTATCATGACAGATATAAAGCTTCACTTTTCCATCAGCAGTTCTTTTAATGCAAATTCACACTCCTTATTATACTAGTAGTCTGTACTTGGCTGGTGGGAGATAGCCTCTACATAGAGGATTGGTAATATGGTCGAATTGCATGCAATCTGGTCCGAACATACTATATTGAGATTGTTGTTGTAGTATTCCATGCGAATGGAGTTAGAAAATCTTGTGTCTTGCAGTATATGACTTCTGCTGCAGAAAAGTTGTACCCCGTGCATGTGTGCACACATGTATGTTCGCGAGAAAAGAACCTTTCTAGCAGTTATGTTTATGTATTGGCATAACTTTTTTCGGTTGTAGGCGTGCATAAATGTATATGGAGAATATGATTAAGTATAGTTTCTTATGACAGGGGTTGTGATCTTTAGCTAAATTAGACTTGGTTGGTTAGCTTTTCAATACAGTATAGTGTTATTTTATGCATTAGATTAGTGTGTTTTTGTTGTGGTCCTTGATAAAGAAGGAAGGAAGGAAGAGGAAGTGGTCCCTCAATTCTTGGTTTTGCAACATTCCATTTGGTTGCAAAAATAGGCCTGCTGCTCCCATCATGTAGTATCATTTTAGTAAGACGTGAAAAATTGTTCAATATTCAAGTGGATAAAACAATGATAAAAATTAGAATTTCATAAAGTGGGATTAAGCATTGAGCATTTGTGTGCTGGGTCTATGAGTGCTAATTTCCATTCTATGAATATTATTTTTGGGAAAATGATATTGTACCGCTCTTAAAATAATAGCCGAAAAATGTATTGTATATTTTTTTATATATATACATTCTGTATGTTATATATAAAAATTATACAAGTTTTATACACTTATGTCGGCTACCGAATGTAAATAGTTTTTGACGGGGGTTAAAAGTGAAAAAAGCCTGAAGAATTAACCTAAATAGCCGTCTATGTAACCATTTAAACTAAAACTAGCCAACAGATGTTTATATATGTATAATTTATGTACAATATATGTATAGTCATTTATCATCAGGTATAATTTATGTTTATCGGCTAGAAAAATGAAACAATAAATTCGGCCGATTATTTGAATAAAGATTTTATATTTTAACGGGATCGGAACCAAAGAAACTTATTTCTTTTTCCAAGTTATTATACTTTGCCGCCCTAAATATAGGTTCTGGATCGAAGTGATATCACAGTATCTATAATAAATATAAAATAAAAGAAAAAATAGTGTAGTACGTTCACATTTTTATTAATGGGCCATTTAACGTTTTACAAAGGGAAAAGTGGTATGATCTTGTATTGATTCACGGATTTGAGTACAAGCTCCAAGGAAAATTACAACCTCAACTAACCAAAGTATGAACAATCAAAAGAAAAAGAGATCATAGGGAGGTTCCAGAGCTATAGCTAATAAGAAAGAAATATAAAGAGAAGTCTTAATCCTATACCTAATGTTAGACCTCTCTTCCTACTTATAGTTGTTTCCTTCCTCTGTGTTATCCTCTGCTCTTGTCCTTTCTCTAACGGATTTGGCAGTCTTGGGGACCACGAAATGCTCCAGGTATTTTGGTGGATGTATTGGTCTTATATTGTGCCTATTCCTGTGAGGTGCTCAGTGTGGTTCGTTACATTGCCATCCCCTTGAAGAGGAACCTTGTCTTCAAGGTTCAGAGCCGGAAACTTTTGGCGAATTGAAGAAGTGTCCTCCCAGGTGGACTCATTAAGAGGAAGTCCCGACCATTTGACTAGACATTGGTTGACCTGGTGCCCATCTTTGAGGATTGTGCGGTGCTGCATAATGTTCTCCGGATGCAAAATCTGAGAAGAAAACGATCCAAGAAGTCGAGTGGAGTAACCTATTGTGAAGGCTGACCAATGCATTTACGAAGAACAGAGACATGGAACACATTGTGAATTGTTTAGGAAGCTGGAAGGTCCACTTTGTAAGCAACATCACCAATGCGTTGGATGATTTGGAAAGAGCCAAAGAATCTTCTACTGAGTTTGTTGTAACACTGGAGACGAACGGAAAGCTGACGATAAGGACGCAATCTGATGTATGCCCAATCACCCACGGCAAAGGAGATGTCACGACGAATTTTGTCTGCCAAAAGCTTCATTCTGTCCTGGACGACTTTGAGATTATCCTTTAGAATGGCCAAGGTGGTATCCCGTTGACGAAATGATTCAATCACGTCTAGATTAGTTGAAGTGCCCGTCACAAATCAGCAGATTGTAGGTGGGGGTATGCCATAAACAACTTCAATAGGAGTGAGCTTTGAACTATTTTGAAATGAGGTATTGTACCAAAATTCTGCCCACAGAAGTAACTTAGACCACTCAGTAGGAGTGTCTGTTGTGAAACAACGGAGATACATCTCTAAGCATTTGTTGAGTGCCTCTGTTTGGCCATCCGTTTGAGGGTGGTAGGCTGAGCTTTTAGACAAATAAGTACCATTTAACCTGTTGATTTCCTTCCAAAAATCAGAGAGGAAGATGGGATCTCTATTAGTGATGATTTTAGAAGGAAAGCCATGTAGTTTTATGTAATTGTCAACAAACACCTCGGCAACTTTCTTGGCAGAGAAATGTGGGGGCAATGCCATAAAGTGGCCATATTTAGAAAATCAATCCACAATTACAACAATGGCAGTGCGGCCATTGGAAGAGGGCAGTCCAGTGATAAAGTCCATTGAAATTTCATCAAAAATTGTCGATGATAGCGGTAGAGGTTGTAGCAAACCCGCTGGCTTCAAGGAAGAATCTTTCATTTGTTGGCAAATTTGATACTCTTGGACAAAGAGCTTGACATCTGCACGTATGCCTTTCAAATAAAAAATTGAGGATAAGCGATGGAAGGTGCGAGCGATACCCGAATAACCCCCGAGTTTCAAAGAATGGAATTTCTGTAGTAAGAGGTGACGAATGTCTGGAGTCGGAGGAATTGCCAATCTGTTGCGAAAAAATAACAGCCCATCTTGAAATGAAAACTGAGGGAGCAAGGATGAATCCTCACGGGGATGACGCTGCAACTCAAGTAAAGAAGGGTCAGAACTGTTCAAAAAATTCAGCTTGTTGAGTAATGCAAACTCGGTCATCTCAAGAGACAAGAATTGAGAAGTGAGAAGTCGGGAGAGAGTATCTGTCGCCGAGTTAAGCTTCCCAGGACGATAAATAATCTCAAAGTCATAGCCAAGATGAGCTTGCAAAGCCATTTTTGTTGTTCAGGAGTTTGGATGACCTCGTTCGTGAGCACTTTAAGGGGTTGTTGATCAGTGAAGATTAAGAACTTGCGACCCAAAAGGTATTGGCTCCACTTCTGTACAACTTGGGTGATTGCAAACATCTCCCGGTGGTATGTGGAGGCGGCTTGCATACGAGGTGAAAGCTTTTGACTGAAAAAAGCAATAGGATGACAATCCTGGGATAAGACAGCTCCTATGCCCGTGCCTGAGGCATCAGTTTCCACAAAGAAAATTTTCTGGAAGTTTGGCAAACTTAACACTGGAACGGAGCTTAAGGCTTTCTTCAGCCAAAGAAATGTGGCATTCTTTGCATCAGTCTATCGGGATGCATCTTGTTTTTAAATATCAGTCAGAGGGGATGCCATTTGTGCGTAGCCTTTGACAAAGCGACGATAATAACCGGTAATCCCCAAGAAACCTCGAACCTCTTTGACTGATGATGGGGCAGGCCATTCATTAATGACTTGGATCTTTGAAGGGCCAACTTGAAGGCCTTTAGCCGATATAATATAACCAAGATAATCAATGGAAATTTGACCAAATTTACACTTTGAACTCTTAGCCACCAAGGAATGCTGGCGAAGCAGGGAAAACACGGAATCTAAGTGTTGTAGGTGGTCAGGCCATAATTTGCTGTAGATTAATATGTCGTCGAAGAAGACCAACACAATCATCTAAGAAAGGGCTTGAAGATTGAGTTCATTGTTGCCTGAAATGTAGAAGGCGCGTTCGACGGACCAAATGGCATAACTATGAATTCGTAATAGACTTCATGCGTTCGAAAAGCTATTTTTTCCACATCCGATAATGGGCTCGAATTTGATGATAGCCCGCCAATAAATCCAGCTTGGAGAGAAAACAAGCACCATGTAATTCATCAAACAATTCGTCAATTGTGGGTACAGGGAATCGATCCTTGACAGTGATTGAGTTCAAGGCGCGTTAATCCACACGGAAGCGCCAAGTACCGTCTTTTTTGCGAACCAATAGGACTAGGAACGAATATAGGTTGGAGTTGGGTCGGATGATGCCCGATTGAAGCATTTCAGTGATAAAGCGCTCCGTTTCTGATTTTTGAAAGTGCGGGTAGTGGTAAGGACGGACATTGATGGGTGTGGTTCCTGGAATTAGGGGAATGCGGTGATCTTGAGGTCTGGAAGGCGGCAAGGATGTTGATTGAGCAAATATATCGGTGTAGTTATCAAGAAGGGCGGTGAGGTCTGGGGTAGTAGTAGTGGATGAGGGAGGTGTGGGCGGAAGTAATTGTAATTGAAAGAAGCAGGAGATAGAATTTGTGGAGTATAGTCGGCAGAATGCTTGAAATTGAACTTGTTCCGCCATTAGCCCAATATGCCCAATCCAAGTAATCTATTTATCTTGGGCTTGGAACTCGAAGAGTTTGTTAGCATAATTGGTAACAGTGCGGCCCAATTTGGCTAACCAAAGTACACCCAAGACAATGTCAGCCCCTACAGATTCAATTATGAGGAAATCCTCCACCAATGTGTAAACTTAGACTGTTAGCGAGAGTTGCCGCACAACTCCTAAACATTTCAGGCGATTATCATCTCCGACCATCACCGAGGAGGTGGAAAAGTCTTCAATCGGAAGACGGAGAAATTTGGCCATGCGTGGATGGATGAAATTGTGGGTGCTACCTCCATCTAATAGGACTTGAACGGAGTGGACTTTGACAGAGCCAGTAAAGCGCAATATAGTTGGAATCTGACCACCAGATGATGCCAAATAGCTTATGGAGGCAACAGGATCGTCGACAGCCGATGATGAGGCCTCCGACGGTGTTGCAGGGTCCTGAAGTTGGTCCGATGAAGGCTCATCGGGGTGGTTTTCCTCAGACACAAGAAGCAATAGCTGAGGAGAGGATGAGCAACGGTGACCTTTGGTATACTTATCATCACAATTATAACAACGGTTTAAATCCAATTTACATTGGAGCTCTGCTGGTGTTAATTTCTTGAAGGGAAGACGGCCAAAACCCGGGATAGAAGTCGTAGGTGTAGTGGTCAAAGGTTGTGTGGAGGTGATGGCTATTGGTGTGGGTGGTTTAGGATAAAAAGGATTAAAGTTAGGGGAGAGACGGTGTTGGGTTTGGGTGAGTAATTGGAATAACTGGAGGGAGTGGTATTGAGCCGAAAATTAGAAGTGGGCTTAGAGGTCGTGTATGGGCTAGAAAGTTTTTGTTCGTGTAAAAAGGCTAGGCTAATGGCCTCATGCAAATCCTTGGGTCGAAAGGAGAGGACTTCATTTTTAATATCGGGTCTAAGCCCGGAAGTAAAGCAATGGAGGAGCATGTGCGGGGCCACGTCATATGTTTGATTAGCCAGAGCCTCGTACCCTGATAGGTACTCTCTCACCGTCGACGTCATTTGAAGCTTAGCTAAAAAGCTTTCCGACGCTTCCAACGATTTGGGGCCAAAACGAACCAGCAATGGCTTAGTAAACTGTTCCCAACTCAATATTTGACGATTCCGGTACATCCATTGATACCAATTACGAGCTTCACGTACAAGATATAAGGGACAAACATCCAACCGTTGTTCCTCATAAATGTTCCAGTAATCGAAGTACTGGTTAGCTTGAAAGACCCAACTTTCAGCACGTGAGCCATCAAATTTGGGTATGTCGATTGTTGCCGGTTTGGTACGGCGGAAGGGGTCAGACGAGTTCTGATGAAACACCGGTTGGGCCATGGTATGGGTAAGTGGGTAAGGGTGCGGGGGATATGGCGGAGGCGGATAGAAATAGGGTTGCATAGCCTAGAGAGGTTGGTGGTTATATTGGTTGTGTAAAGGGTGTTGTGGTGGTTGGTCGTAAAGAGTGGGTTGTTAGTATTGTGGATGATACTACTGTTGTTGATTATTCAGAGGTGGAGCCGCTGCAGATTTTGTGGTAGTGTTGTGGAGTTGATGGGTGGTATTGGTAGTGTTGATTGTATTGTTGGGAGTAGAGTGGAGGTTGGTTGTTGAGTAGCAGTGGAGTAGTGGTTAGAGCAATAGAAGTAAGTGGTGAAACCACGGCGGAAGAAGTGTCGGCAGCGATGCCGAGGCTAGGACTTTTCAATTTTGTGGGACCTGGCTGTGATTGTTTACCAGAGTTTAGAATATGCAGCTGACTCTGAATGTCGGAGAGGGTAGCAGCGATGATATCAAAGTTTTGTGAATGAATAGCAAGTTGGTCTTTAATTTGGGTGACGGCATCGTCCAGTGATTTCAGGCGTGTCATCGGCGGGTCACCCATTTGGAGGAGAGGTTCAACGAGAGCACCAAAGTGGTATGATCTTGTATTGATTCACAGATTTGAGTACAAGCTCCAAGAAAAATTACAACCTCAACTAACCAAAGTATGAACAATCAAAAGAAAAAGAGAACGGAGGGAGGTTCCAGAGCTATAGCTAATAAGAAAGAAATATAAAGATAAGTTTTAATCCTCTACCTAATGTTAGACCTCTCTTCCTACTTATAGTTGTTTCCTTCCTTTGCCTTATCCTCTACTTTTGTCCTTTCTCTAACGGATTTGGCAGTCTTGGGGACCACGAAATGCTCCAGATATTTTGGTGGATGTATTGGTCTTGTACTGTGCCTATTCCTGTGAGGTGCTGAGTGTAGTTCGTTACATTGTCATCCCCTTGAAGAGGAACCTTGTCCTCAAGGTTCAGAGCTGGAAACTTTTGGCGAAATGAAGAAGTGTCCTCCCAGGTGGACTCATTAAGAGGAAGTCCCGACCATTTAACTAGACACTGGTTGACCTGGTACCCACCCTTGAGGATTGTACGGTACTGCATAATGTTCTCCGGATGCAAAATCTGAGAAGAAGAACGATCCAAGAAGTCGAGTGGAGTAACCTGTTGTGAAGGCTGATCAATGCATTTACGAAGAACACATGGAACACATTGTGAATTTTTGAGGGAGCTGGAAGGTCCACTTTGTAAGCAACATCACCAATGCGTTGGATGATTTGGAAAGGGCCAAAGAATCTTCTGTTGAGTTTGTTGTAACGCTGAAGACGAACGAAAAGCTGGCTAATGGTATGATCTTGTATTGATTCACAGATTTGAGTACAAGCTCCAAGAAAAATTACAACCTCAACTAATCAAAGTATGAACAATCAAAAGAAAAAAAAGAAAGGAGGGTGGTTCCAGAGCTATAGCTAATAAGAAAGAAATATAAAGACAAGTCTTAATCCAGTGTCTAATGTTAGACCTCTCTTCCTACTTATAGTTGTTTCCTTACTCTGCTCTTGTCCTTTCTCTAACGGATTTGGCGGTCCTGGGGACCACGAAATGCTCCAGGTATTTTGGTGGATGTATTGGTCTTGTAATGTGTCTATTTCCTGTGAGGTGCTCCGCGTGGTTAATTACAAAAAGTCAACAAATTGACTTTGGAAAATTCTGCTTCTTGAGAGGACCACACTAGCTGTTATTAAATTTCTTTTAAAACATTCTTATTTTGCCTTCCATATATGATGTAGAGATTCTATTAGAATTTTGGAATTTTAATACATAGACATTTTATGCAAGACTTTAGACGGAATCTGATTATAGACAAACAAGATGTAATTCATAATTATTTTAATGCAAGTGCAATTCAAAAGAAAAAGAGGCTTTGAGATTAGTAATATACTAAAATTTTAAATTGAGGAAGATGTTAAATAAGTAAACACTAGATATAAAATAGCATAGGATAGATACTTTGCTTTTACTAAAAATCGAAAATAGCAAATAGATAGAAACTAACACTAATCAGGGTAAGAAGGTTGAAGACAAGTGCAACAAACTTAAACATCCTACAAGTTTTTCCCAAGTAAATGTAAAACAGCATTACATATATAGTCCCAAAGTTTTCTTCAATTCAGCATCTAAATCTACACACACAAAAAAAAAAACAATGAATGTTTCTCGTTAGATATATATGTATATGAGAAGAAAAATGAAAAAGGGATCTTTACACGGTTGAATTTACTGTTTATTTTTTCTAGCCAATATACATAAATTATACATATATTATACATTCGCTGACTATTTTAAGTTTAAGCGCTTGAGTATGCGACTATTTAAGTTAATTCTTTCGCCGAAAAAAGAAAAACTATTAACTGATAACAAAACAAAAAGGAATTAGAAAGAACTCGTACATTCATGTTGCTCTCGTTACAAGGTCCCGTTTGGTGCACCATTAGGGATGTACCTAGCCCACTACGTACCAAAACTTTTGTTAGAGAATTGTTACAAAGTGGTTACAAATAAAATTAAATTTAAAAAAAATATTTCACCTTATATACACGGATAATCTAAATAACTTTTACACTATCATGTTACACAATTTAATACTCCATATTGTTGTATGTTAAATGTAGAGGCGGGGTTGTAGTGTCTGTTACGGGTTCGGCAAAACCCAATAACTTTTATTCAAACTATGTATGTATCTTTAAAAATTTATTGAACATGTGTAAATTATTAATTCAAAATTCAGTACCTTAAAACGATTACAATCCCAAACTCATAAGCATCAAATTCTAGCCCGACCTCTAATTAAATAGGAGTACCTTATTTTATAGATTATTAATTTTTTATATTTATTATGAACAAATACATGTAATTACCTTTTAGGTGGCCTAATAGCATAAGAATCTTCTTACTATTGAAAATTAAGCTCTAACATATAGAAGCTTTGTTGTTAATTTTGAGCTTCAAGCTTAAGAAGAGGATTAGTGAAACTCACGTTTTTAGCTGCAGCACTGAAAGCTTCTCTATGTGGTATCTCTGGATTTTCAGCTTTGATGCGTTGTATCTCCTCCCTTTCAAAGTAAAAACATACTAATTAATAGGATTCAACATGATATGATGACTATGAAAATAATCGCCAAACATCTGAATACGGTTGTTCGATGCATAAAGTATCTCGCATTCACGTAGGGTCCAAGAGGAAAAAAATCGCACGGTATTGATGTAGTAGTACTACCCTAATACAAGCACTGATGGCTACTTTACGGTTCGAACCCGTGACCTATAGGTCACACGAACTTTACAGTTGCTCCAAGACTCCCCTTTAAATAGGCAAATAATTATTGGAAAAAAATAAAATAGAACTGATGATACTTCATGAACCGATTGTAGGCAGATGGAAGCCTGTGTTTCTTCTCAGAAGCTTCAAAAAAGGTAAAAAGAAAAAGAAGATAATATAAGTAATTCCATTAGCTTATAATTATTGCGTCACAAAACAATCAAAAGAATATAAAAAAAATCATACGTTTTACAACAAAGGGTGCCTTTGGAGATATGGATTGATCACTAGAACTTGATGAAGCAGAGGTTGAAGACTGGCCCTTCTTGAACTCACTACACAAACCCTGTTGCTTAAAATTAAAACAAATAAACAACAATTGTTTACGAAACTAATTAAACAAAAAAGGAGAGTGAGGTGCACAAGGCATCTTGTGTTCACGTAGAGTACGGGGAAAGGACGCACCCTAAAGGGTGTAACGTAGACAGTTTATCCTATTGCAAGCATTAACGGTTGTTTTCACAGCTCGAATCTGCGACTTGTAAATCACACGGAGACAATTTTACTGTTATTTCAAGACTCCCCTTCGAAAAACTGATTAAATCAGAAATTTAAAAACAAAAAAACATAATGTGGCCTAATTAATTACCTGAAGAGTGAGTTGGTGATCAAAGCACTGGCCTTGAAGTGGAGGTCTAGTGCTTAAAAAGGAAAGGTTGCTGCAATTCCCACATTTCACTGTCACAGTATCCAACAGCCTCTTGTATGGAATTCCAACCTAAAACCAAATTAGACAAGAACTTTCAGGAGCAGTGGCGGAGCTAAATGCAATATAATGAAGCGGTTTACTTGAATCCCCTTAGTCGGGAAAAAAAAAAAAAACTATACTATGTAAATAAGGTAATAAGAACTTTTTCCGTATATATATAAAATATTGAATCCTTTTGAGTTTTGACATGACAAAAGTGGTTCAAAGAATTAGAATATATACTAGGCGTGACACTCTTGCATTTTTAAGATTTTATTTGTTAGAATTTCTGATTCCGCTACTGATTGAGCGAGGAAGTATATATGAGAGTGCACGTGTGCATACGAGAAAAAGAAGATTGTTGAAACTGAAAAATCACGGAGAAATGATTGCTATAACAGCAAGTGTATAGTATATGTTCTAGTAGCATGTGATTTGACAAAAAATAGATTTGCTTTCTTCTTGCTATAATAAAAAGTCATAATAATAATAAGGATAAACAATCACAGTAGCTTTCTTTTGACCTTCCTATTCTTTGCCCTTTCAAGAAACCGTATATAAATTTACCATAAGAAAAATGATTGTAATATAGCAATACTAAAAGCTTTGTGTGAAAATGGGTTTTGCAAGAAAATAAGAAATTAAATTAAATTAAATACCGCAAAAACAGTGTTGCAATAGTTGCAACGAACGTAGCAATGAAAGATGTTCAGAAGATTGAACCAAATCCATGGAGTTTTTATCAGCAGCAGGAGAAGAAGAACACATAGAGTTAGAAGTTTGAAGAGTATATATATATATATATATATATTTATATTGTCCAGAAGTTGTGGATTTTGTTTGTTCTTTCTAAAGGACAAAATATGGGGTTATTGCTAAGTAACAGAGAAATAATTAAAGTTTCAAAGAATCTTGATACTTATACAGGTAACTCTGTGACCTATATGTGTTTGTAGTACACACTAAAGAAAATACTATGAATTAGCGCCGGACAGATTCCATTGCTAAACAACATATTTCTGTTGTTAAAACAGTTCAACATTAATGGATTAGTGACGAATTATCAAAAACCTTGATAGCTAGCTACGGGCGATTTAATATTAGCGACATACTAGCAAGTAATTTTGTAGCTATTTTTTTTCCTTTTTGTAGTGAGTATATGTTCTATTTAAAATACATGAATGTTACTTGGATGATTATCATAACATATTTTCAACCTCTGGTTGCTCAAGTAGTTATGCTTCTCTAATGGAATTCTCTACCAAGGTTAAGCTCTAGTCTTTTTAGAAATTGCCCTACCATGGCTTCAAAAAGGATTTAACTTGCATACACATGGTATAAAAAGTATAGAATTTAAGTCATATTTAATGCTCTTCTTTAGTGGAATTTTACATTAGTAACTTGTTCATTTCGATCAAGATTTTATTGATCTAAAATGAACCAACATATATTTAATTATGTTGGTTTTTAGGTGAATGTAAGGAGTTGAACGTGAAGGGGAGCCTTGGAGAAACCGTAAAGTTATTTCTGTGTGATCTATAGGTCAAGTGCGGTTTGAGCAGTAGAAACAGTAGGTTGTCTACATCAAACCCCTAGAAGTGTCGTTCTTTTCTGGACTCTGCGTGAATGGGGATGCTTTGTGTATTAGGCTGACCTTTTTATTTTATAAGGAGTTGGACATGACCATCGTGCAATAGGTTTGAGTATTTTCACCAAAGGTTCTTGGTAATATATGTTGTGTGATGCTAGTGTCAGAATTTGTATCAGTGTCCTTCAAATATGAAGAAAAATAGAAACAATTCATACATATGAATGGTGATGACAGTTAGCTAGGGTTTCAATTCTTTTGACTTTTTGACTCTAATTAGGTGATAGATATTATAAGAAAATTACCTTTTATTGTTCTAATACAAAAAGGACAATGTAATAAACTTAAAATGCCAGACAAATTAAGCATAGGAGGACAATAGTCTAGATATGCAATAATTCTTGAAGTACATTTTTTGATTCTCTTGAATTAATATTCTCTCCAGGTTTGAACAGATACTCGTCCTTTGCCTTTGCCACTCTTATCAAATCAAAGCTTATCTAATCATCTTATAATATGTTTTGTTTCTTTCAATAATTAGGGTAAATGATTGTGCAGTTTCAAGAACTGGCTGTGGCATTGGATTAATATTCCCAGATATAAATATCATAGTGATAGTCAATGCAAACAATCTTTCTTTTCAACCACTTATCTTTCTCTAAATAAAAGTTAAGCCCTTGGAGATGTGCGCAGTAATACATCTAAAAAATTATTCCATTAAACGTGTTGAGGTTTTAATGTTTTAAGATGTAATATTCTTAAAATGAGGGTGAATGGGAAATGGA
>AWOL01S0482831.1:0-15719 GCA_000715115.1 Nicotiana otophora
TCTCTCATGGTACACTCCTCTTCCCGTCGATCCCCTTTTCTCCTCGGTCCACAGAGACAAAATGTAGCACTGGTGCCAACATTTCATCAGACTCACTAAGTCGGGATCACTAACTAGTATTAATCTAATATAATAGTCTCATATATCTAATATAATAGAAAATACTAATATAATAGAAAATAACTGTCTTTTTTGTATAATTTTCCAGTTATGTTGCTACCACGAGTTTTACGCAATAATCGGATTAAATAGATATCCATTCAACATAGGTCATCGAAATGATCGGAGACCCACCAAAGTACGAAAGCTTGCAATTGTGAATTGTGGTTTCACTCGTCTTCGATGATCTACAGGTTGATTAGAGACAAATTATGTTATAGGTCTTAAGTCCATGTCCATTTTGTATTATAGATCGGCTTATATGATGTAATGGCAATTCCTCATCTAATCTTGTAGCTTGGGTCCCTTTTTAAACATATATATGACGATTAAGTAATTGAAGCTAGGGGTGTACATGGAACGAGTTTGTTCGGTTTTTATCAAAACCAAACGAAACCAATTATATTGCTTTGAATTGGTTCAGTTTTGCCGGTTTTTTCGGGTTTTTTTGTTGCATAAAATTATTTCATTCTTACTTTGTTAAAGTTTTATATAATGTTTTGATAAGTAATTGTATGTTTAGTAAAAATTTTAAAATTCTGACAGACATATGATCTATTAAATATTCTTATGGGAGAATATTTTTATTAACACATGATAGTTATTTTCTTAGCCGTCTAACAATAATTTTTCGTTTGTGTACACTTTCAAGGTTAACCGAATTTAATAACTAAATATAAAAATCAATATAAAACCTAAATAATGATATGTTCTATTTAATTTTAAAATTATCGAAATACCATTTTAAATTCGCAAAAAGAAATAAAAATTTAACAGATATTGACATATGAATATAAAAGAATAAACACATTTCAATAACACTTGATAATATAGTGATGATACAACACATTTGTTTGACAAACAAATATAGATCTTGGTTCAACTAATTAAATTTTTGTAAATGAGGGTCAATCTTAGTTAACAATAATATGTCAAAGATGAAGTTCTCAGAAGTGCAATAAATTCTACGTAGATATATTCTAATAGTGGCAGCAACATACAATCAATACTAAGAAGTCAAAGGAAGTAATGTAGCATTAAATATTGTTGAATAACAATAAATGACATTTAAGTAAATATAATGAATGAGTCACCCAAGATAGGATGGAATCCGTGAATGTTCTTTCTGTCAATGATGAGTGATGGACAATCCTTTGAATATCTGAGTTATTCTCGGGTCTGGTGGAAAAGCGTAGACAAGAATCTTAAGGGTGCTCGACCTCGGCCTTGATCCTTGATGACTCTCTGATCACGACCTTCATTGTTGATTAGATCACTCCGACCCATGGCGACCTGCAGATGCTTTACCGATGTCATTTTGACTTATATTTTAGAGATAGATTTTGACCCATACAGATAGTCCCTCCGCTTATTGTGGTTGGCTTCACGGAAGAGTTCGATGAGTGGATCGCGTTGTTGGTGGTCGAGCTAATCAAGCGGACTACGTAGGTCATGGTTATTGCGGCGACCGGCTAACGTGGCCCTCTATGGGCCGCACATTTCAAATACTTCAAATTTCTCGGGCGATTGGCTGGAGTTACGCTATCCACGTGTTAGGATGATGTCATGCGTCATTATGACACATATTCCCGATGCGTCATTTTGTTTCGCGTGTGACTTTTGATTAGACCTGCCGCTTAGGTTCCGGTGCTAATCATGATGAGTCGTTTTCGGTTTTGGTGCCATGACCTTTATAAATAGAGGTCTTTGAACACAATTGTGGAGTTTTAAATATTCTAACGCTTCAAAATCCCATACCTTTCTCTTGCTCTATTCTTATCCGAATTTCTCTTCCCTGTTTCAGTGACTTACCTTGTTCTTCATTTCCTCTTATTTGTTATTCTCCTTCCTTACATTGAATCATGTATAACGTTCCTTCTGAGGCTGGAGAAGGGAGTCGTGTTTCTCCCTTGGTAGTGGTGTTCCCCTCCCATGGGGAGAGCGTTCCTGCCATCGCTGAGGAGGAAACCTTCCCGTCAGTGGAGGAGATAATCTCACGCAACCCTGATTCCAGATCCGATTTCACCAAATCACCTCAGGCCGCACCTGGAGCTTTTCGGTTAGTGATGACGATGAAGGAATTGGCGGAACTTAAGGCTAAATTCGGCCTTCCCAATCATATCAAGTTGATCCCGACCTAGGGGGATACAATACAAGTTCACCGTCTTGGGTATTGCGCCCTCTATGCCTACGCCTTCCAAGTTGGATATTTTTCCCCCTCCTTCCACTGCTAGAAGATTTCTGTCGTCGCTATGGCGTTTGTCTTACTCAGCTCGCGTAATACGTCTATAAAGATATAAAGATGCTCACTAAGTTTGCTGAGCTGGTCGGGGTCGAACTGACACAACGACATTTAATTCATCTGTTTGCTCCCAGATTTTATAGGGGAACGATGCTGAAACTTCACCACCGAGGGGGCAAATGCCTGGTGGTGAAGATAGATGACAAGGCCAGTCGTCAATTCTGGTTTAAATTCTTTTTTGTCAGAACCGAGGACGTTGTGGACAATGTCGACGGCTTCCTTGAGGCTTGAAATTATACTCGTAAGTACTTTGGTTTCTCCCCCGTGTTCGGTCCTGAATTTTGACTTCTCGCCTTCTTCTTGTGCAGTCAAGACGTTGCCTCCTCCTTTGGACGCTCATATTTCTGACTGGATCAAGCGGATTCTCCCTTACATCGTAGGGATTCGTGAATGGCCAAGTTTTTTCAAGAAATTCGAGCTTGCTCTCCCTTTCAACTGGTAATTTCCTTTTTACCATCAGCGTCTTGATTTCTTTGTTCGTTTTCCTTCGCTGATTTTCCTTTTTCTTATTTTTCTCTAGCTTCGGCCAGGGGGTCTACGAGGAATTCAAGAGCTCCCGCGCCCTTATTCCGGAAGAGGAAGGCTATTACGCCCTCAGTTTCTGTCCCTATTTCGACCGCGGTTAATCCTATCTTCGTTCCAGTTTCCTCTGTTGCTGCTTCCGAATTTATTCCTGCTTCGGCCGTGGAGACTTCGACTTCTACTTTGTATTCTCTCATCGACGAGGACGATGAACCTTTTCTTAGTGATGGAGATCTCCTACCTCGAAAGAGGAGGTCCATGGATTTTGGTGACATAGTTATCTGGTCCATTGATGCGATGGAAGGGGACTTTTCGTTGCGTGAGACAACGACCATTTTTGTGGGAGATGATATTGAGCCTAGCCTCGAAGTTTCGAGGTCGGGGGAGACAATATGGATGTGTCTCTTCTTTCTGCGGTGGTGGAAATGGAAGGGACGAATGCTGATGTTCTTAACACTTCACGGTGAGAGGAGGCATCGACTTCTCGAACAGCTGCAGATACCTCTTTGCCGACAAATGAGAAGGGCAAAAGCGTCGCTGAGAAGGGCGATGAATCAGGTTCTGACATTGATACGGACGACCTGCGGATGATGGACGAAGGTATTACCCAGCTTGAGATAGGGTTGGAGGGGTCTACGAGGACTATCGCAATCCCCAAAAATACCGAGGAGGTAGTCCCTGCCCTTGGCCCTCTTTGTTATGATATAAAGGGTAAGACCCTTAAAGAAATAGACGATGGTGCTTTGTCGAGGAGCATTGCTGGCCTTTCTCTTAGGGTGAGTGTTTGTGCTTCGACCTCTTTTCTCTTTTTTTGTTATTGTGTTTTTCAGGGCGTCTTTTGTTCTGACTTCTTTTTTCTCTTTCCTTTTTGTGATTGCAGACGATGATTTTGGAGATTGAGAGTGACTGGAGGTAGAAGAGGCGTAAAGAAATATTTGTGAAATTGAAATATATATATTTTGAGTATCATGGCAAGTATCGAGATCTTCGCAGGAGATTTTGTAAAGGAGGCGATATGCAGGCTCTTCGGGACAAGTTGAAAGAGAAGGATGGTGAGCTGGTGAAGGCCATCTAGAAATGTAGTATCCTTGAGGGGACGTTGAGGAGTAGGTAAGAGGAGCTTGAGTTCAGCAGGGGAGTAGAGGCCCAATGTAGTGACCCTTAAGCTCAAGTGGTCAAGTTGCGGGGACAGTTAAGAGAGTGCCGACTTTAGTTAGAGGTCCTCAATAGTGAGATCGCTGAGAAGCAAAAAGAGCTTGAGAAAGTGGAGTCCTCTTGTTTAGATGCTTAGAGGAAGATGAAGATGCTTGATTTGGCGAATAGGACTCTCCGAGCCAAGCTGGAGAATGATCAATCGACAGCGAGGGCTAAGGAAGATCAACTCGAGGAGAGGATCGGAGAGCTGGAGAAAGATAACTCCATTCTTCATGATTGAGTGGCCACTTTGGAGGCCGAGAAGGCCCAATTACTTGCACAACCGTCCTCTTCCTGTATTTCAGATTTTCCCAATGTACCTAGGGAGTTATATGAAGAATGGATTCATGCTGAGGCCTAGTTAGATGTATTATGAGGCTGCCCTTGAAGGTGTTCGTGTTAAGGCTCATGAAGCTCGAGTCTCTTATGGATATGATCCTGCTACGCCTGAGGCCGATGAGGAGGATGTGGACAAGGGTGTAGACCGGCTTGAAGAGAACGCCTGGTATGATACCACTTATCCTGAGGGCAAAAGTGGCGATGGCATGAGGGATTGAGATGGTGAGGGTATCAGTGGTTAGGGTGGTGATGCCGTTGACGACCGAGCTGGCGAGGGCATTGAAGGCCGTGATGGCGGCGACCGGTAGTTTTTTTTTTGACTTTTTTGTGTATTTTTGCCAGCATCTTCACGAGCTTTTGTAAGCTGTTTACGTATGAAATATCAAAGTTGTTCCTTGCATCTTCTCCCATTCCTGTGGTTTATTTTCTATACTTGTATGTTTTTTGCTTCTATTATTTGTTCGTTTTTCTTTTTGTCCTTCTTATTGTTATTGTCTTTTAACTGGACGTGGCCTTGGAGCCGAATATTCATAGTTCACATACGTTTCTTCGTTGAGATGTGGCCGAGGGCCGATAGGTGTTTGTTCGAGCAAGGTCAAACATAACCTTTTGTTAAATCGCGGCCGAGAGTCGGTAGGTGTTTGTTCGAGCCTAGTCGAACATAAACTTTTGTTAAATCATGGCCGAGGGCTGGTAGGTGTTTGTTCGAGCCTAGTCGAACGTAACCTTTCGTTAAATCGCGGCCGAGGGCTGGTAAGTGTTTGTTCGAACGGGATCAAATATAACCTTTTGTTAAGTTGTGGCCAAGGGCCGGTAGGTGTTTGTTCGAGCAGGGTCGAACATACCTTTTAAATAGCGGCTGAGGGCCGGTAGGTGTTTGTTCGAGCTTAATCGAACATAACCTTTCGTTAAATTATGGCCGAGGGCCAGTATGTGTTTATTCGAGCTTAGTCGGACATAACCTTTCGTTAAGTCGCGGTCGAAGGCCGGTAGATGTTGTTCGAGTAGGGTCAAAAGTAACCTTAATTCCGAAAAAGGTGTCCTGATAAACGTAAGTTTCTTATTACTTTGACATTGGTTCTTTGGTTACATACTTGGAGAAAATTACAGATTTTTGGTGTTTGCTGGTGTTCCAGTCCCAGTCTACCTAGTCCCTTCATTGTTTTACTTGTAGAGTATTGAGGAGTTAAGCAATGAAAATGTAACAACGGCCCCTCCCTCGCGTACTTCGACTCGAAGTGTTCCCTTCTCCGCCTCTTTAAAACCCTCATTGAGAAAACCCAAATGGGACAAAACTCAAGTGAGGGAAAAAGAGTACGACTTGGGGGACACTTTTTCTCTCAGAAGTTGAAGTATTTAAGATGGCTGGTGTTCCAATTGTTTGGTAGTTGCTTTCCTTCCATTGTTTCTAGTTGGAATGAACCCTTATTCGGTTTGGCTGTAATTTTGTACGGACCATCCCTGTTTGTTCCTAGCTTGCCTTCCCGGAGGTCTTTGCTCGCTTGAGTTTTGGCTTTTAGCACGTGGTCCCCGACTTTGAGCGCCCGGACCTTTGCTTTCTTGTTGTAATAACATTCTTCTTATTGTTTTTGGGCGGCCATCCTAATGTACGCCATGTCACTTCGTTCGTCGATTTCGTCGAGTTCCTGCCTTCTGCTCTCATCGTTATTCATATCGCTTTTGTGGGAGTACCTTAGGGTGGATTCTCCGACCTCGACTGGTATTCTCTGCTTTAAAGTCAAAGTGTATTTTACAAATGAATCTCACATGTCCCTTATTATTGTGTCTCTTTCTATTTATAGGGAACATGTTCCTAAAAACCCTAACAGTACAAGTACAGAGAATATCTACTAGAATATTCTCTTTTATGTCCTATCTTGAAACTAGTTGTTATAACTCTGTCAAGGGTGCTCGATCTCGGCCTTGATCCTTGATGACTCTTCGACCACGACCTTCATTGTTGATTAGATCACTTCGACCCATGGTGAACTAGAGATGCTTTACCGATGTCATTTTGACATATATTCTAGAGATAGATTTTGACCCATACAACATTATTTAAAGTAAATAAAAATGGATATGCTTCATAGTTCTATTAGATATTTTATCCCATGAGAGGATCCCAAGTATTTCTAGGCATTTTAAAAGAAAATTCTATATAAAGTTTTAAAAGTATATATAAAAATTAAATATTTATATGTCGGTTTGGTTCGGATTTTTTTTCTTCTCAATACCAAACTTAATCTCGTTTTTTAATCGGTTTGGTTTGACTTTTCGATTCGGTTTGAACACCCTGATTGAAGCTAGAAAGAGTCGTGTACGTGCAATCTAACATACGTTCAATTTTTTTTTTTTTTTTGCAAATTCACTCTTGGTTCTATGACATTTCATGTGCATCTATATTGCACGCGATTATGACCCTACAAGATGTGTTGACCGAAGCGAGGTTGCTATGCCTCGCATCGTCTTTCCAAATTCCAAGCACGGAAGAAAGTGATCGGTGACACTTGTATCAGAGCCTCGACTCATGATCAAAGTAAGGGGCAATATTAGAGCAAAGCCAAATAAAAAACATGGTGCCGTCCTTTCTTAGCTTGAAGCTTTTACTAAAGCAAGTAGAATCAAATGGTAACATGATTCGTCCAATCCTTTGAAAGAACAACACATTTACAAAACCTGACAATTACGATGTAACATTAGTCATTATAAACACATGATATTTCCCTTGCTCCACTTTTGGCTCTAGATTGTGGTCCAATACTGCTTGTTAAGCATTTTCCTTTTTGGCACATATGGTAGAGGATTTTGGGGATCTGTTCATACGGTCTATTTCAGAGCAGTATAAATATGAAAGGGTATTCAGAATGATGGAGCAACAACTCTCTTTTCCTTTTTATTTCTTCTACACAAAGTATCTTCTTAAATGTTACAGGTAGGGAGGTTATTTCACTTGTATTAAACTTGTTTCGTGTTTGTTAGTCTTACTTTAGTAGAATTGATACACTATCAACACAAAGCAGAATTTTACAACTTTGTGACCGACCATGGAACGCGATGTCGATATCCCAACAGCAGAGTGTTGAATTCAAGAGTTGCAAAGGGACAATCTTGGTTTTGCATATTACCATCTGTCTTTGTGAAGTTCACGCTGGTTTATCGCTTGCAGGCTCAAAAGAAACAACTCTACAACTCAAAGAAGATTTTGTTGTGCTACTCTAGGGATTGAGTATATATAGTGCTGATTAAAGACACTAGAGACTTTCTTAAGGAGTGCTAGTTCCTGGACAGTAAGTTACAAAAGATGATGAGCATTGATGATGAAGATGCATGGGACATTCTAATAAAGAAGGTGGGTGCATTGTTGTTTGTTGGGAAAACAACTGACTCAAGAATAGAAGATAAAGATGTAAGGTCTTGGCAAAATTCTGAGTGGAGTTGATATTCTTTTTGGCTCCCTTTCATGACGTAACAGCTCACGTAGAGTGTAAAAAAAAGAAGAAGGGTAAATACAATTCCACTGCCAATACAAGGTAGTGATGAGTTAAACTGCTCGCGTTGCCATGGAAGTTAGCCCGGTAAACTAATTCCATTCTGCTGCTAGATGAAGTCAATGCAGATAGAAAATAAAAGGTTTAGTTGAGCTAACACTGTCAATTGGTAATGATAGACCTGCAATTATCATATTCACCAGTTAAGAATATGGTACATACAAATACAACATAGCCAAGCCAAGTATGAAGTGTATTGTCTGATGGAACGCAATCTCTGCTTTCAGAACATACAGATGGTCCGCCACATATTCTAACCTAGCATTATATCAGCAAAATCACCATGGGGAGTGGTGCTCATCAGAAGAAGCTTGTCCACGAAATTGCTCCAAATGCAGTATGATTGCTTCCCGATACGTATTTTGTATAGTTATTCTGAATACTAGTACAGTAGTGACACTAACTGTGACTATCCAAGTTCTATGAGGATACTACCAATCTAATAAGCTTTTGGTGTCAAAAGAATTTTGTTGTCTTCAAGAATGAAACGTTAGACTTTTGGCTTCATGTGTCAAAACACTTTCCATCAAAGCTGGTCTCATCCTACACATAACCTTGAGTAAGAAAAAACTTTTATCTTCGGCGTTTCGATTCCTTGCGCATCTCTGCCACATAGCTTTCGAAGTTGGACTTCTCCCAAAGTCGTCTTTGAATGAGATCTTCCTTGGTTGATTCGTCTGATAAAAGACGCATGAACATTAAAAGAAACACAAGCAGTGAGGAAATGAAAAGAAACTTTCTTCAAAACACTATATCGGAAGTATGCCAAGTAGCAAAGGTCGAGGAGACATTCGTTAAAAGCATCAGTAGTGGCATATNCAGTGGCATATACAGCCTTCATCACTTATATATTTCTTAAGATTTACACAGGCATCTGAAATACTTTTTGGTTTCAACTTAGCCATTTATATTATTCAAAATTGCCACTTTGTGCCATCCTTTCATACATTCAAATTAATGCCCATGTCAATTGACGACTAATACCTAAGCTGTCTTGCATGAATTTAACCCAAAAATAAATTGATGAGTGCGAAGGATCATAAAGAGATTAGGTAGTGGAGAAGACAGAGCAACACATGTTGTGTGCTTTATAGTTGGTTTTTGAACTTTTTTCAGTTTAACTCAACCAACGTGACAGATATTCTGTATTTGGAGAATAAAAAGGCATCACTGAAATTTCAAAAGTACAAAACGAATTGATGCAGTGCCAGTTAACATCTATGGTTGTTTGCATTTTAGATTATTTTTTCTTTTGGGTATATTTCTTTCGCCGCACTTATATCTGTTTTTCTTCTAGAACTTAAAAGTTACCACTTGTCCCTTGATAGCTTCAGAGCAGGCAACCTAAATCAAGTGACTGATCTGACTAGAAGGTCCTTAAGAAGTAATCTGCGATAGCTAAAGATCATGATTACCAACGTAGATGGCAATGTGGAAATCTACAATTTCAGTCAATAACTAAGAACCCTAAAGCGTAAAGCCGGCAATTTAAGAAAAGAAAAGGTAAACAGAAAGAATGAATATGCCTAGTAGATGTCAAAATGAAAAGGAAAATAAGAACTTTATTTCAAGGTCCAATTCACCTATTAAAGAGATGGTTTACAATATGCCAACATAGTATAAGAGATTTTTATATAACATCCACCAGTTTGGCATCTTCAGATATGAGCACAAAACAAACCTCAAGTTTGAATCTACCTCACCATGATCAATTACTTTCAATCTTGAATGTTATATATCTTCTCTTTGATCAATTTCTGGAATACAATAAGATGCACGAATTGCACTGGTCATTGTAAGGAATTCCTCCTAATTAAGCAAGTCAATGGAGGAGTCGGGTATAGGGCGGTAGGATCTACCTCGCCCTTGGATTGATACTCAAATCATTTGGGCCAAATTCATTTTACTATAGCCATATTTTTTCTTATACAATTAAACTACACAGTGGACTATTTTTTCTCCTATTTCATCTAATTCAAATCAAATACCCAACACTGCCACAAGTTGTACACATAGAACATGTTTGAAGATCAGTTTTAGTCTTACCAATAGATATCCATGAGTCAATAGAAATCCTAAGAGACCTTCGTGTCAAATAGGAGGCATCTTCCCATGAGTATGGAGCACGCTTGACATTGTACCTCCAGAACCAAGATCCATACCATAGCAACAACTGTAGAAGATAGAAGAAGAATGTCAGCAACTCTGAATATATGATATCCATAGGCATAAAGTATCTTATTTTAAACCCTCTAGCAGAACAAACTATAAGCACAAGGAAATTTGGATATCAACAGACAAAGCCAAAATGTCTTTTTATTTCATTGTAATGCATAAAACACAAAAAGCTGCTACCTTTCCCAGAGTGTAAGGAAGAAGTATAAAACGGATTCCAATTAATTCCCAAACAGAAGGCTTTTCAGCTCCCTTTATGTCCAAGTTGAGTTCCTTGCTAAGCTCTTCCTCCACCTTCCTGTGATCACAAAATAGCAAATTCAGCGGATAAACCCAGATTTAGCAAATAAACAAATTTGAATGACAGCCTATATGAAAAGCAAGTATATTTTGTCAAGCTAAAGCCAGAAGATTCAAATCAGGTTGCATAGTCAATAAACGAAGAGATCTGCTCATACTTGTCCATCTGCTTGTTGCTCTTCTTCCTATTAGCAACTCCTCCAGTGCGTTGAAGCTCCAAACCACGTAGCTTGTTTTTATAAGCTGGTGTTTTCTTGACCATCTCAATAGCCTAGTAAAAGACGAAATCGCAATTTATAACACATGGCGAAGAAATAGTAAGAAGCAAGAAAAAAACTACTTCCATCTCCAACTATAGGTCACTCTCTTCTACTTTTTGTTGAAGTGCAAGGTAACTACATTTTATTTATGCCAGATATTACCATCTCCCAGAATTCAAAATAAGGAGAACTTTTTATTTGTTTTATTTTATTTTCACCATGATGTAACCTTTCAGCAAATTGCACTTCTTTTGGATCCCAACTGCTATTTTGCAATGTTCCCCCCCTAAAAAATAAAAAAACTCACCCAAGATCATTTCCATTGCAACTCAAACTAGGTAGCCGAAAAGTGAGAAAGGAATATGTAGAAAACCGTGGGCCCCGCTATAAAACATGTTATGAAGATTTATGCTTTATGATTTACTGTCGAATTTTGGGGCGTATCTTGGTGATCTATTATTTAAATAGTAAAACTGCAAAAAATGTGGTCTCCTACTCGCCTTAGAATTCAAGAAATAGGTAGCTGCCTCACATCAGTCTTATTTCTATAGGTAATTGGAAGCTACTGAATCTTCAGATGCTCATTCAGAATAGGGGAGAGTTTTGTGAGAAACTGAGAATCGTGGTTCAACTTGCTGAAGCTTTTGTGGCTTCTATAGCGATTTTTGCAGTCTTTAGATCAAGGGCATTTAATGTGAATTCACAGAATCTCATCCTTCTCCCTCTTAATTTTTCGGGAATAGGCACAGTCAATGTCGTTAACTTTACCTATTTAAGATTTGCAAAGCATAGCCAGTCCCAAGCCCCGACAAAAGGTGGAGGGTTGCAATAGGTTAATAGCTAGAGTAAAAGTAGTAAAACTATGATTGATTTTTTCTAAATATGGATAGAGGCATCATAGTTACTAATTAGATCTCTCTTAGTAATGCCTTTGTTTCTAACATTCTATTGGATCAACATCACCACAAATTTCTCCTTGTTCTCCAAACTCTTTATGGATCAACTCTCTGTTGTTGTCAGTTGTCCTAATTAAACTCCTCAGAATACACTACTTTCTAACGTTCTAGCCACAGAAGAAGACTTGAACAATCCCAAGAATCCCTATTCGCTCAGCTTTCAGTTCTGGTGAATCGTGTACTTATCCTACGATAATAGGTGAAACAGAACAGGGCAATAAGAGTAACATTGGCTAGAGGCTAGAACTGGCCCAACGATGTTGTAGTTCAGCTATTGATTACTAATCGCAAGCATAAATCATCTAAAGATGCATATCGTACATAAATTTGGCAAGAAACAATAATTATCTCCAAACAACTAATCACACCTTGTAAGATAGGAACATAAAATGATGTATCTTTATATCAGCTATGTTTACCAAGACAAATACTCAAGGCAGACAGTCACCTATGCAGAATGATTGCTCATATAATCTCACCGATCATTATAGAGCTATTCTTTTCATTTATTGCTAAGGATCGTGTTGCTCTTAGATCATCAAACTGAAACTTGAGTCATCACTTGAATTTTCAATCATAAAGCCAAAATAAATGGAAGAAATCAAAGCAAAACAAAAATCATGACAGCATTCTTCAGTTTCCAGGTTAGAATAAAAAGCTCTTTTTTAACCAGTAATTGCTGATGCAGGTAGCAAGTTGAAAGAAATCCTAGCAATGAATGTGTACTGTTACTTTACTTGATTATATCTTGTCCACTGATTCAGATACTGAAATGATGAGAGTATCAGAAGAAGACCAATGAGGACAGCACGGGGATCCTACAATTTAAAACACAAACAGCTAAGTGAGCATAGAATCAACTTAATATGTATCAATGAAATCTCAAGCTCAAAGTTTCACCCATATGAAGTGTTATGGACAAAAGAAAACAAATATCTGGCAGGAAATAGGAAAAGGCTCTCACAGTTTTGTGACCATAGTAAGCATGGTAATACCGTGCCGTATTGTAGAAAAACTGAAAATTCAAAAGCACGAATAAAAGACATTAGTGACCTGACTATCATCTGTTAATTGAGAAGTCTAATACAATTTCCCAAGATAGTCGAAGACATAAAAATTAAACCACTAGGACTCTATCGTAATTCTATGAATTATTGTTTATGCAAACAATATCTAAATGGAAACTAACCTCCTCTGGATGGGCAAGTGCATAATCATACTGTTCCCTCGTGGCATCGTCTTTCAAAATCTACAAAGAAAAATCAGCCATTTAATATTTATCACAAAAACATACTACTCCCTCCATCCCAATTATATGACGTCCCAAACTGTTAGATAATGTTCCATTAAGCTAACTTTTAGTTATAAGTACTATAATATTATACTCCATTACAACTAATATAGCAAATAATTAACATCTTAAAACCCCATTTCCTGTCAAACAACTCATATAATATGGGGATGCCGAGGAGGATGTAGGGTATTATTAATGGGTTCAGACTAACCCGGTAGCTTTGACTCATACCATGTATGTGTATGTAAAAAAGCATTGATTTCGAACCCAGTAATCAAATAAGCTGTGGTAGAATCCCAAACTCTAACCCACAAAGTTCAAATCCTGGATCCGCCTCTGATGGGACAAAGGGAGTATTGGTTTTAGATCAGATGCATCTCACTTAATGAAAACACATTGTGCTGACCAAGGGGCACAAGAAAGCTCATTTTTCTATACAGTATGAAATTAACACTCCATTAGGATTGACCCAAATTCACTCCAGTTATGCCACTTCCATCTAATTCTTTCCTCTTTTTTTGATTCATTGGAGGCTGTGCTGAATTTTGAATTGGCGCCTTTGTTAATATATACATATAACTGAAACCATAATATGATGTGCAAACTGATGCATTACTGAAGCAAAACAAGAAAAAAGAAAACCAAAACCTGAAAAATAGATTGTAACCAGAATATTGATTACCTCATAAGCATTTGCAATTTTGACAAAAAACTTCTTTGATTCTGGATCGGGGTTTTTATCTGGATGACTAAACAACAAAATTATCAACAACTTCCAAATTAACCAAAAAAATGATAAGAATATAAACAGAAATAGGAGAAAGAAAAAAATAATTACTGTTTCAGAGAGAGCTTGTAATAAGCTTTCTTGATTTCAGAAGCATTGGCATTCTGAGTCACCCTATCAAAATTTCAAAAACAATAATAATAAATAAGTGGTAAAATAATGAAAAAAATGAATTTAAAAAGGATATATAGTGTAATTGGGAGAATTGATTACCCAAGGAGATCGTAACAGTCATCTTCATCACAGTAAATGGAGGAAGAAGGCTGAATCAGAAGGGAGAGCACTATTGCTACTGTGAGCGCAAACCACTGCATCATCGCTCTTCTTGCCGCCATCTCCGGTCGTCGGCTTTTTTTTAAATCTCCGTCTCCGACAAACTCAGATTGCGTTTGTATATGAAGGCTGCTTCTATATGGGCAAATTGACGTTTCTGTCCTTAAATCGTTGACTTCTTTCAGTCAAATCAGCTCAACAAGTTTTATGATTTCAATAAGGTTCGTGCTATATAATGTCAATCATTCTAGTTTTTCTGATATAAGTTATATTCTTTATTCTAGATAATTGAAATTTAATACGAAAAACTTTACTTACTTTTGATTATATAAGGGCAACTAATTAATAAAGTGATTAAATAAATTTTTAACCAATTATTCCATTCATTCTATTTTATGAGGCATTTTTTTTTATTATTCTGATCCCAAAAATGTATATTTTTATATTTAGATACAATTTAATTATAAATTTTTTATCATAAGAATCTTATGACATATTTAAATTCAAAAGTTATAAATTATTTCTTTATGTCTTCAACTTGTATTTAAGCTCCACAAAATCAAATAATGATCCTCTTCAATTTTTTCCAACCTAACCAATCCAAATAAGCACTGAGTCTTTAATTTATTATAACACATATGTCATTTTTTTAATTTTATTGTATGCTCATAATTTATTGGAAGAAGAGAGGAGGAAAGAAAAATGGAGGATAAGTGCGGGTGTCTTTTTTTTTGGTTTCCAATCCGGTGTCCGGTATTCGCGGATTCGCACTGCGTAGGGCCCCAGGGTTCGAACTCGAGACCTTTGGTTAAAGAAAGAGCAGTCTCATCTACTGAACCACATCCTTTGGTGATTGAAGAACAAGTGTCTATATTTACTGAACTTTTAAAATAGGAACAAAAATTAAACACCACCTTTAAGAAGAACAACCGGTGAAAATGCTTGGTTTTTGTTTGACTTGCAACTTGAGCTTCATGGGCCAATCTTTTGGGCCAGTAGTAATGGGCCACTAAACCACCTTGGGCCTCATAGCCCATATCCGTCTGTCTACAACACTACAACCTTTTGGTAAAAATTATATGGGGCGCCCTATTTGGTCGCCCATTTTTAACTTGTACCCATTTTATTTTTTCGTTTGCATCCGTAATCATTTTTTGTTAAAAGCGTTTTAAAAAGTCGATTTTGTCCTTCTTTAATAAAAGACTATTGACAAAACGGTAGACTGCAGGACAAAACTTTAGCATGTCTTGGTATGAAATTTTAGCAAATGAACTAAATAATTTCAGCATGCATTAGCAAAAACTCATTAGAAAATTATATACTGTAAGACAAAAATTTAAGCATGTTTAGTCCAAAATTTTAGCAAATGAACTAAACAACTTCAACTTGTTTAGACTGAAATTTCGGATAAAACTCATGACAAAACCGTAGACTGCAAGACAAAANTCGGTGTCCGGTATTCGCGGATTCGCGCCGCGTAGGGTCCCAGGGTTCGAACTCGAGACCTCTGGTTAAAGAAAGAGCAGTCTCATCTACTGCACCACATTCTTTGGTGATTGAAGAACAAGTGTCTATATTTACTGAACTTTTAAAATAGGAACAAAAATTAA
>AWOL01S0482845.1:0-13034 GCA_000715115.1 Nicotiana otophora
ACCGGCAACAATGCCATAAACGTTGCATTACCAAGAGGGAGTATTCTTAATACAAGTTGTACAGGGGAAATCATAATTTACAGAAATTTAGCTCTTAACATCGTAGATGCAATTACATAGCTATTCAAATAAATTAGGGTACTTCTTCATTTCTTCATCAATTTCCCATATGGCCTTTTCAGCCAGCTGGTTCCGCCATAGTACTTTCACGGAGGCAATATCTTTCTTTCTCAACTTTCGAACTTGCCTATCAAGAATGGCAACTAGAATTTCTTCATAAGTCAATTCTTCATTGACCTCAATAGTCTCAACTAGGACAATAAGCGACAGATCTCCAATCATCTTCTTCAACATGGACACGTGGAACACCGGGTGCACTAAAGACATCTCTAGAGGTAGTTCTAGACTATAATCCACCTGACTGATCCTCTGAGTAATTCTGTACGGTCCGACATACCTCGAACATAATTTCCCTTTCTTACCGAACCACATTATACCCTTAATAGGGGAAACCTTTAAGAATACCCAATCATCTTCTTTGAACTCCAGATCTCTGCGACGAACATCCGAATAAGAATTCTGATGACTTTGGATAGTTTCCAACCGTTCCTTAATGGTCTTAACTTTCTCTATAGCCTGATGCACAAGATTTGGCCCAATCAACTCTGCTTTCCCAATTATGAACCATCCGATGAAAGATCTACATGTCCTACCATATAAAGCCTCGAATGGTGCAGTTTGAATGCTATCATAACTATTATAGTAGGAAAATTCTATGAGTGGCAAATGGTCATCCCAGCTACCCTTGAAATCAAGAACACAAGCATGCAACATATCCTCAAGCGTCTGAATAGTCCGTTCTACCTGCCCGTCAGTCTGTGGGTGGAAGATTGTACTAAGATTCACCTGAATACCCAAACCTTACTGAAATTTCTTCCAAACTTTAGCCGTGAAATGTTCCCCTCGATCAGAAATGATAGAAACTGGAGTGCCATGCAACCTGACTATTTCATTGATATACAACTTAGCATATTATTTCGCTGTGTCGGTAAATTTAACTTGCAAGAAGTGTGCTGATTTCGTGAGTCGATCCACAATCACCCAAATTGAGTCAAACTTGTGTGGAGTACACGACAGTCCACCACAAAGTCGAAATTAATCATTTCCCACTTCCACATTAGAATTTCTATTCTGTGCCAACCCACCGGGCCGTTGATGTTCGATCTTTACTTGCTGACAACTCGGACATCTTTCCACAAAGTCACCCACATTCCTCTTTATTTAATTCTACCAATAGACTTCCTTGAGATCATGATACATATTTGTAGAGCCCGGGTGCACAGAATACCTAGAAGTGTGAGCCTCACCCGTGATTCTTTCCCGGAGACCATCTACATTCAGAACACATAGCCTCCCTTGGTACCTTAGTGTACCATCATCCATGCCGAGAGAAAAAGCCATAGTTTTATGTTTTTGAATCCCCTCCTTCAATTGCACCAAAATGGGTCGTTGTATTGCTTCTCTTTGACTTTCACAACAAGCGATGATTCAGCCCTATTTTGTAAACTTATCCCTCGTTCATTAGAGTCAACAAGACGAACTCCCAAACTAGGCAATCGATGAACTTCCTTGGCCAATGGCCTTTGACATGCCTCCAAGTGAGCCAAACTACCCATAGATTCCCGGCTAAGAGCATCCCCCACAACATTGGCTTTCCCCGGGTGATATAGAATATCGATGTCATAATCCTTGAGTAACTCAAGCCATCTTCTCTGCCTCAGATTCAGCTCCTTTTGTTTGAAAATATATTGAAGACTCATGTGGTCAGTAAATTCATCCACATGGACCCCATACAGATAATGACGCCAAATCTTCAATGCAAAATCCACCGCNTGTTTATGAATCCCCTCCTTCAATTGTACCAACAATGGATCGTTGTATTTCTTCTTTTTGACTTCTACAACAAGCAATGATTCAGCCCTATTTTGCACAATTACCCTTCATCACTAGAGTCCGCAAGACGAACTCCCAAACTAACCAACCAATGAACCTCCTTGGCTAACGGCCTTTGATATGCCTCCAAGTGAGCCAAACTACCTATAGATTTCTGGCTAAGAGCATCCACCACAACATTAGCCTTCCCCGGATGATATAAGATATCGATGTCGTAATCTTTGAGTAACTCAAGCCATCTTCTCTGCCTCAAATTCAATTTCTTCTGTTTGAAAATATATTGACGACTCTTATGGTCCGTGAATAGATCCATATGGACGCTATACAAATAATGACGCCAAATATTCAATGCAAAGACCACCGCTACAAGTTCTAAGTCATGTATTGGATAGTTCTTTTCATGATTCTTGAGTTGCCTAGAAGCATAAGCTACCACCTTTCCATGTTGTATTAATACACATCCATGTCCGATTCTTGAGCATCACAATATACCACAAACCCATCTGTACCCTCTGGTAGGGTCAACACTAGTGTCGTAGTCAATCTCGATTTAAACTCCTGGAAGCTCCTTTCACAAGCATCTGACCATTGGAACTTAACCGCCTTCTGTATCAATTTAGTAAATGGAGAGGCAAGAGTAGAGAACCCCTCTACAAACTTCCTATAGTATCCAGCTAGGCCCAAGAAACTGCGAATCTCTGTGGGAGTAGTAGATCTAGGCCAATTCTTCACGGGTGAAATTATCTGGGAGGTCAACCTCAATTCCTTCTCTGGAGACGACATGACCCAAGAACGTGATGGATTCAAGCCAAAAGTAACATTTAGAAAACTCTGCATACAACTTGTGCTGATACATGACCTGCAAAACTACCCTAAGATGATCAGCATGGTCCTCCCGACTTCGTGAATAAACAAGGATATCATCAATAAACACAATCACGAAGGAGTTGAGGAAAGGTTTGAAGACTCGATTCATAAGATCCATAAAGCTATGGGGGTATTTGTTAGCCCAAAAGACATTACCAGAAACTTAATGTGCCCATACCGGGTCCTGAAAGCCATTTTCGGAATATCCTGCTCCCTGATCTTCAACTGGTGATACCCGGACCTTAAATCAATCTTGGAGAAGTACTTAGCACCCTGCAATTGATCAAACAACTCATTTATTCTTGGCAGCGGGTACTTATTTTTTTATTGTAACCTTGTTGAGCTGCCGATAGTCAATACACATTCTTAGAAACCCATCCTTCTTTTTTACAAATAGAACTGGTGCGCCCCAAGGAGACACACTCAGCCGGATGAAACCCTTCTCTAACAAATCTTTCAATTGTTCCTTTAGCTCCTTCAATTCTGCTGGAGCCATCCTGTAGGGTGGAATAAACATAGGTTGCATGCCTGGCATCACATCAATCCCAAAATCAATCTCTCTGTCTGGCGGGATCCTAGGGAGCTCATCCGGAAAGACCTCCAGAAATTCATTCACAACAGGATCAGACTCAAGTGTTGGTGCCTCAGCATCGGTGTCCGTAACCCGGACCAAATGGTAGATACACCCCTTGTTAATCATCTTCGTGGCCATAAGGTAAGAAATAAACCTACCCTTTGGCACCACATCATCCCCCTTCTATTCAATCACTGACTCATGTGGAAATTAAAACCTAACGGTTCTGGTTCGACAGTCAAGCTTGGCAAAACATGAATAAAGACAATCCATCCCCATTATTACATCAAAATCAACCATCCTCAATTTTATAAGATCGGCCATGGTGTTCCGACCATGTACCGTGACAATATAATCCCTATAAACCTGTGCAGCCATAATAGACTTGCCAACTAGAGTAGATACATAGAACAGCTCTGGGAGTTGTTCCGGTTCTATCCCAAATTCCATAGCAATATAGGGAGTGACATAGGACAAGGTGGAACCGCGATCAATAAGAGCATACACATCATGAGATTGGACAGTCAATATACGTGTGATAATATCTGGAGAAGCCTTTGAACTCTGGCGACCCCTCATAGCATAGAAGCGGTTGGGTCCTCCCGCACTCTATGTACCACCCCTACCTGTACCACGCCCTGCGAGTGCTGGGGTGCCTCGAGCTGGAGGAGGTGCTGCGGATGTAGCGGCTGCAGAACTGGCTGGCTATGTTGTACCCCTGCCCATGCTCTGGAGAGACGAATGTCAATCCCTCTGAGTGTGACCCCTCATACCACACCCGTAGCATATAGGCTAGTCCATATAGCAGGTCCCAAAGTGAATCCTCCCGCACCTAGGTCATGGGGGCCTCCGCTACTATTGAAATCTCCCACCAGATCGACCCTGCTGATAGGATCCCCTATTGCCCTGGCTGGGCCTAAAATGATTCCCCTACTGCTGACTGGGCCCCGATAGCAGAGCACTGATTGACGACTGAGCAAAAGATTGGGAAGGACCTGATGACCCTTCCCTGAAAGTTGTCTTACCTCCTCCACCACCACCAGATGCACCACTGAAGTTGCCCACTGACCGGGCCTTGTTGCTACTCTCTCCCTCCATTCTGTTCTTCAGTTTGTGGGTCTTTGTGGCTTAAGAAGATGCCACCATCTTGCCATAGTTTGTATCACAATTCAAGGCAGCTATAGCATCCTCATTAATAATCAAGGGACTAAGGCCCTGGACAAACCGGCGCACTCTAGCCTCCATAGTAGGTAGCATATAGATGGCATATTTGGACAGGCGTGCAAATCTCATATGATACTCCCACACACTCATGCTCCCCTATTTTAGGTTCTCAAACTCCGCGGCACGGGTTTCCTTAGTCTCGGCAGGCAAGAAATGATCAATGAAAGCATCGACAAACTCACTCCACCTCGTCGGTGGACTCCCCTCCTCATGGGAGTCCTCTCACATCTCAAACCAAGAATAGGCCACCCCTTTCAGGCGGTAGGAGGCCAACTCTGCTCCCTTTGTCTCAGTAGCACGCATACCTCGGAGGGTCTTGTGTATCTCGTCAATAAAATCCTGGGGGTCCTCCTCAGGATCAGTTTCTGTGAACACTGGAGGGTCCAACTGGAGGAATCCGTTCACCCTGGAACTAGTGGAATCCCCTGGCTGACTAGAAGAAGTGGGTGCAACATCTGCTCTCTGTGCCTGGGATGCCATCATCTGTATCAATTGGAAGTAGGGCTAGAAGTGGAACTGAAATATCAGTTGGAGGGATCATTGTGCCCTCAGTAGGTGAAGGGACAGGCACGGTCTGGCCAGGTGCAACGGAATCAGGCAGTGTAGTAGTCGGGGAAATATTCCCACCCATCGGGTACTCACCCGCATTATCAAGTAAAGGGTCAACTGCCACTCCTGGGGGTGACATTCGCTCCTTGGCTAGTTCTTGCTTTCTTCCTGGGCGCCATATACTGAAAATTAGAGGAATGCACGAGTTAAAGGAGGAACAATCTTCCAATCAACTTTATCGCACAATCCAGATCAACAAATAAGCATATTATTCCTAAATGCCCAAGTAGCCTCTTCATTATAGATGTGGTCGACAACACACCGATAAGAACGACTCTACTAGACATGGCTCCGAGACATCCTAGGACACTTTAAAACCTTAGGCTCTAATACCAAGTTTTTCACGGCCCGACCTCGGGGAGCGCGACCGGCGCTCAACATAGTTACCTCGGTCAAGCAAGCCTGCACAGTGTCATCTACCCCACTCACCCACAAATAAGGAGAAGAATGCACTTCATTAATAAGTTAGTAAGGCATCATGTGAACAACACCGGTTCATTGCCATTCGTTACTCATTAGCAAGTCTTCAAAACAGTACATTGTACAATCATAGTTAAAGTGGAACAGGTGATACAATTACAGCATTTTTAGTTTAACTTTCCCAAAACAGATACCACCCACAATGTGTCTACAGAGCCTCTAACATAAACAAAAGGGTACTATGACAGTGCCGGTAACAAGGCCCCGGCTATACCTCAAAATACTATGTACAACGATAAGAGATACTGGACTCCGAAATAAAGTGGGGCTCACCAAGTCAACTGAAGAGAGGGTGTGTTGCTATCACTGGCCACTATCACCAGCTATGGAACCACCTGCATCCATTGAATATGCAGCGCTCCCGGCAAAAGGGATGTTAATACATATGGAATTGTACTAGTATAAAACCTAAACACCCTTCCAATAAACCTAACAGTAAACGGAGAATGAAACATAAAATCAATAAGAGACTCAAAAAGTAACAAGGTGTCAAGTTAGGGAAAAGTATATTTCGAGTAAGTTTCATTTATTTAAATTGGGAAATCTTAAGAACCGATACACCACCGTGTTTAGGTACGGAGTCCGATCTCAGCCCGATCGGCTAAGCCATATCTCCTAGAGGCATACACTCACAATACCACCATGTGCGCGGCATGGCCTCCGATCTCAGCCAGACCGGCTAAGCCGTCTCGCCACAATGCCGTGTAGGTCGACATTACATCACATCTTGCTAGCAATAATTTTATCCCATTTAAGGGGAAACATCTCAATACACCAATCTCATCCCATATAAGGGGAAACAGTCTCATCACATTAGCACGGGGATTGACTTCTCAATCATTCCTATACCGACACATGTAGTTTCGGGGTTAGGTTGTTCCAACCTACCCTTCCTCGGTGGCTAGACGATACTCCCAAGATATTTATTATTAAAGGATATACCACTAAATTCATATTCTTTTACATGTCACTCATTTTATTTGCATCAGTGTCCATAACGCAAAATCATTCTTGGCACATTGGCCGTACTTCATAATTCATGCTCACTATTCTACTTTCAAACATTAACACGGATTACCAGTAACAAACTATTATTTTCAAGACTTTAAACACACAGTTTAGTAATTTACGGTCTTAGTCACATGTGATTTCTTAGGCAATTTGACATGATCACTTCCATTTGGGCTTGACTTGAAGTCACAACATTTTAATACATTCTTATACCTTGAACACGTCCCCGAAGAATAACATAACATGATAGGAATATTTCGGAATACATTTTGAACATTTTCATATAAATACATCGATCGACACCGAACTTATTCATAAAAATCAATTCATATTGGGCAACTCGAGACTTGCAAGAACATCGTGGGAATTCAATTTTAAGAAAGAAGTTTAGACAACATACCTCACTTGAGCTTCCTTAAACTCTAAAATGTTCCAAAAATCTTAGCAACTTCAATCTATTTTAGAAATGTGACAAATTTAACTAAAATTAGGAAGATACTCATGATTTTAGCTCCTTTGAGCATTTTATCAAATATTAGGTGTGCATTAAGGTTTCAAGACCCTTTCATGGAGGATCCCGTCATCCCACAACCCATTATTTACCATTTTTAGCTCAACAATATTCCTACATCCCTTGATAACACATGCATGCAAAATAAACAACTCTCATACCCAAGAATTATCTTACTAAATACCCATTTCTAGTTCAATTTCAAAATTGAGGTTTAGAGTGTAGAATCTTACCTCTAGGATGAAGACCTAGTGAGTTTCCCTTGCTTATCTTCCAGGATTTGAGAAAACATTGAGGACAAATTAGGTGAGGAATCCTTCTCACACTATAGAGCAGTTCCCCCACTCTAAAAATATAAGTTCGAACCTTCTAAGATGACCCCCAATATTGTTTTATAAGAACAAGGTTAGTGTAGATGATGCACATAAGATGCAGTTGTAGCAAAGTACCGAGATTGCAGAACAAGTTAAAATGTCATCTGAAGCAACTAAAGCCGTAGCCAATTTTTCAATTGTAATGGAGCCTCCTATACAATGAGAAGGAAGTCAGAAAGGCCAACAAAAAAATCATTATGGATGTAAGACTATGCTTGAAAGAAGAAAGTGCATGAAACAACTTTATATCCTGACTATATTTTCTATGATGGTCTCTCATCAAAGTGTAAGAGCATGATAGCTATTTCATAGAAACAAAACTAGAGAGCTGAAGCATCAAAGGATAAAATATAGATTGAAGCAATGAGGTTAGGAATAAAAACATTGGAGGACAATAGCACTTGGGAGATAGTTGACGTGCCAAAAGGGAAAAATGTTATTGGCTAAAAAAGGGATACAAGATAAAGTACAAGGCAGATGGATAAGTAAAAGGTAAAAGGCAAGATTAGTAACAAAAAGATACAATCATAAGGAATGATTGGACTATTATGAAACATTCTCACCAGTAGTAAAAATGGTGACTTTGAGGACTAGCATTGCACTTGCAACTTCAAAGGGGTGGAACATGTATCAAATAAATGCAAACAATGCATTATTACAAGGTGATCTATATGAAGAAATATACATAGAACTACCTCAAGGCCTCAGGAAAAAAGTGAGACAAAATTATGCAAGTTAGTAAACTCACTGTATGGGCTGAACCAGGCCTCAAGGCAGTAGAATATAAAGACTACCGAAGCATTATTGGAAGCTGGATACAAGCAGAGTTTGTATTTTCTGTTTATCAAGAAGGAATGAGATGTATCAGTTTTGATTAATGGTTATGATTTACTGATCACATGGGATAATGGGGAGTTTATAAAGGAAACAAAGGAAGTATTGCATCAAAGGTTCAAAGTAAAATACCATGGATAGTTGAGGTACTTTCCGGGAATAGAAGTGTTGAGGTCAAACAAGGAATTTCGTTGAATCAAAGTAAATGTGCACTCCCGTTGATCTCAGATTTAGGACTAGGAGGAAGCAAACTAGTTTCAACACCAGTGGACTTGAATCATAAGTTTACCACAGTAGAGTATGATAAGCATATAGGGAGTGCAAATGATGAAGTTATAGAGGATATGTCCGCATATCAGAGATTAATAGGTAGATTAATCTGCCTGACCATCATAAGACCAAACATTAACTATCAGTACGACATTGAGTCACTTCATGTAATTACCAAAAAGATCTCACTGGGAAGAAATTGTGAGAATTGTTAAATACATCAAACATGCATCATTAATAGGGATTTTGATGAGCACCAAGACAACATAATATTTAACATGCTTCTGTGATGTAGATTGGACATCATGTCCAAATACTAGGAGATTAGTTATAGATTTCTTAGTGAATCTTGAGGAATCATCAATTTTATGAAATTTCAAAAAACAACATACAATGTTAAGAAGATCCGCAAAAGTAAGAGTATAGAAATTTGGCAGGTGCAACATGTAATGACCCGACAGGTGCAACATGTAATGACCCGACCGGTTATTTTGAGTATTATAGCCCTATTCCCTACAATTATTATTTATTCTATGTTATATTGTGGTTATGTGACTTTCTGGAGTGTTTGGTTTTGGTTTCAGATGAGTTTCGGAGCGAAATGGGATACTTAGTCCCTAAGTTGGAGGCTTAAGTTGAAAGAGTGGACCAGAGTTTGACTTTTGTGTAGACGACTCCGGAATGGAGTTTTAACAATTTTGATAGCTCTGTATGGTATTTTTGACATAGGAGCATGTTCAGATATTGATTTAGAGGTCCGTACGTCGTTTCGGCTTGAATTGGCGAAAGTTAGAAAGTTAAAGATTTGGAAGGTTTGACCGCGAGTTAACTTTTTTGATATCGGGGTTGGATTCTGATTCTAGAAGTTGGGATGGGTCCGTTGTGTCATTTATGACTTGTGTGCAAAATTTGAGGTCAATCGGAGTAGTTTGGTTATGAATCAGCATTAGTTTTGGAAGTCGGATGCTTATAGTTTCAATAGGCTTGAATTGGGTTGTGAATAGTAGAATCGATATTGTTTGATGAGATTTTTGGCCTCGAGTAGGTCCGTTATGTATTTTAGAACTTTTTGGTATATTCGGACGGGGTCCCGGGGGCCCCGAGAGTGGATGGGATTGAAATCAAAATAATTTTGAACTTAGTTATTTGTTGAAGCTACTGTTGTTCTGGTGTCATCACACCTGCGGTGGGACTAGCCGCAAGTGCGAGGAAGTAATCACAAAAGCAGAAAGGGGCAGCCTGGGGAAGAACCGCAGATGCGGAGTATGGCGCGCAGATACGCACCCACAGAAGCGGATTTGGCACTGCAGAGGCGGAGTTTGGGCAGTTGGCTATGGACCGCAGGTGTGGAGGTGAGCCACATGAGCGGTTGATTCTCCATAAAAGCGGAACTGCAGAAGTGGTGGTGACAGCAGAAGTGACATTTCAGTGGCTTAAGTTAAAGATGCACCTGCGATGGAAATTTCGCAGGTGCGGAGCCACAGGTGCAGCTGTGGGATCGCAGAAGCGAGATCGCTTGGCAGAAAAGGATGAGTTCGAGAGTTTAATTTCATTATTCATATTTTGACCTAGAGAGCTCGATTAGTGGAGATATTTAGAGGGATTTTCAAGGTAATCATCGGGGTAAGTGATTCTAACTCAGATTTGGCTATTGTACGTAAATCTATCATTGTTTTTGTCATTTTATTAGTGTTTTGAGTTTTAAAATTTGGGGAAAACTTGTTAAACTTCATAGACCACATTTTGGGAATTTAAAAGGCGATTTGAGTTCGTATTTGAATAATTTTAGTATGATTTTACTTTTTATCGAATGTGTGTTCGAATTTTGTAAGTTTGGTCGGATTCCAAGACGCGTGCGGTGCCTGGGATTAACCTTTTGGGTTGACTTTTTTACTTTGGTTAAAGAACTTAGCTTTATCATATAAAATTGATTTCTATAGCTTGTATTGATTGTATTAAGTGTTAGTGTCTAGATTCGAGTCGTTCGGAGGTCGATTCGCAAGGCAAGGGCTTGTTGGAGTAGGGATTTGCGCAGTTTAAGGTAAGTAACACTTCTAGACTTTGTTTTGAGGGTATCAATCCCTGAAATACGTGTTATGTGGTTGGTGTTAAGGTAACACACATGCTAGGTGGCGGACGTGTAGGGGTGCACCGTGGTAATTGTGATTTGGTTGTTTCCGTGGTACCGTGTAGTTATCAAACCTTGTTGCTATTCATATAATTCCTACGTGTTAGAGTAATTGAGATACAATCCATGTTAGAAATCATGTTTAGGCCATATACTTATTCAGTTTGGACCCACTGAGGTCATTTTAATTGTTGAATTAATTTCTTAAATTACAATTACGTACTCAATCATATCCATCATTTGCATATCATATCTCAGTCTCTGTTGTCATTTATTGTTACATTATGTTTCATTATTTGGGCTGATTGGAATGAGATTTGTGAGCCCGAGAGACTAGAGAGATTGATGACTATATTGAGGCCTTAGAGTCGTGTTGTGAGTGAGGTTGTGGATTGGGCTGCATGCCGCAGCATGCCTTCTTAGCTTTATATATATTTTTATTATGGATCAGATTGCACGCTGCAGCAGGCCTTATAGGCTTTATCTATTATTGTGGGATTGGGTTGCACACCGCAATAGGTCATACTGGCTTTATATTAGTGCTTGGGTAGGATCCGCCCCTCTAGAGTCTAACATACCAATAGTGAGCGCAGTTACCGTACAATGCTGAGTAATTGAGTGTGATGAGTGAGAGTGGTAACAGTCAGATTGAGTAATCTGTGAGAGTGAGTACATGAGTTTATCACTGTGATGCGGTACATATGACATGCACATTTGACATATAGATATAGAGATATAACATTCCTCATATCAGTCATACTTGGCATATTTTATCAGTGTTGAGCTGAAACTGTTAAACTTGAAAGCATGTGCATGTCTAAGTACTGTGTACAAACTAATAATGTGATTTATCTAAGTTATCATTGTCATTTGTTTGTCATATTCTGTTATTATCTGGATTTGGACTATACCTTTCTGAGCTCGTCACTGCTTTTAGCCCAAGGTTAGTCATGTTACTTATTGAGTACATTGGGTCGGTTGTACTCATACTACACTCTGCACTTCATGTGCAAATCCATATACATCTGGACACGGTGGTTTCTATGCTAGGAGCATTGCCTGCTTGGAGACTTTTGAACTAGCTGCCTTAGCGCCTGCGGACCTTGACTATCCTTCGTTTTAGTTTATTTAACACTGATCTATCTTTACAGACAGTTGTATTTGAAGTTTTGACTGTGTTTTCATTTAGTAGCTCATATACTCGGTGACACCCGGATTTTGGGGATTTTGTATTTGAGTCGCAGTTATTCCTTTTGGTTATTTATGAAATTTTTACTATTAATCTCAATATATCATACTTTAAAAATACGTAGTTATTTTGTGATTATCGACTTGCCTAGTAATGTGATAGGCGCCATCACAACATGTTGAAATTTGGGTCGTGACAAGTTGGTATCAGAGCCTAGCTAGGCTAATGGTTTGGTATTTCTCTAAATATATTAGTTGTAATACATATACTATATCCAAAGTAGATTATAGTTGCCTGATACGCGAACCTAAATTATGTTGAGAAATTAAACATGCTTGAGAATGTTAACTGTACAGAGAAAAAAGTTCAATATATAAATGGTGCTAGGTGTACTAATTTCAATATGTGTATGAGAGATCTATTTCCTTAGATAGTGATATCACTGTAACGCGACAAAGCATTAGTCTCAATATATGCATTGATATCAATAGTATCTTTTACTTCACAAGTATTGTAGTAGTAAGCATGGGAGCTTTAACAATATGACAAGTGTGTCGAGGTACAATATGCTCTTTACGTCTACCTGTTCAAGAATTTTTCGGTTACTTAAGTTGCTTCTCTTCTTAGTTCTTAAAAGCATTTGAGCTGATTGTAACTACATTTGTGTTCATGTTTTATTATTGATTCATTTACTCAGTATTATGGAATTTGTGATCATAGCATCTATATTTATGCACGTGCATCTGACAGCTTTGGGTGAAGGATCGATAAATGCTTTGGATACTTTCACCAATAAATGCTTGGGAAGTCACCTTGACGTCGTGTGATATCTGAAAGTTTAATTACTGAAATACGCACCTCGCATTCGACAAACTACAACAGTGACCGAGGTAATGAAAGTTTAGTTACTGAACAAGAATAAATATAGATCCTATACTAAATAAAATCTTATCTTATTTAATTAGGTCTCAAGTATAAAAAGAAGTTATCTAATCATTAAGTACTCAAGT
>AWOL01S0483341.1:0-12225 GCA_000715115.1 Nicotiana otophora
GTATGCCAGTAATTTATAGAGATAATCAATAGTATACCAGCAATTTATAGAAGATGCGTTACAAAGAGTTGAAGTAATGTATCTTAATGTTTTTCAATTCAGAAAAATAAACTAAAAAGCATTATATAGAGCATGCGGGAGAACAAAATGTTTAATCTGATGCCATATTTGCTGAAGAAGGAGGACAAAGAAAGATTGAATAGGGTCCGGGTGAAAAGGAAGAAAATGATGGTTCTTTAACTGGGTGAAAAGATGGGTTTAACCCTTCGTTGGCAGAAAAATGAGTAAAAGAGGAAGGGTAATTAATGAAATTAAAGTGCAAAGACATGACTTTTCAGTTTCAATTTTGTTGGTCTAAAGGTTCAGAGCACATAATTTGGAAAGTAAATCGAAAAATATCAAGGAAAATGCAAAAAAACTGAGAAAAAAGATAAACCCAATTCCTGGCTTGTGAATCATCACCTCCCATTGTCCCTCAATTATATATATATATAATTTTATATTTTCTCTAATTTTACATTATTGGGATTTTATTGTCTTCGAGAAATAATTGATCCTTTTTTCGATAACATACATAGGTGAAGCTAGTCTTCTACTTTATCCTCTTTTTTCTTTTAACTCCATGATTTGCAAAAGCCATCATCGGGATCAATTAGCATGTTCAATCTTATTTCTTACCTTCTTTCCTCTTCTCCTTCTTTAGTGTTTTCTCTTTTCTTTCCTTATTTTTCGTTTCTTTTGTTTTTCCTCCTTATTTTTTTCCTTTTTCTTTCTTTGTGCAAAGTACGTTCCCTTGCTCTTTCATGGTATAGTATATTAGTATGGTTCTTCTCTATTAGTATTTTTTTCCTTCTCTATTTCTTTCGTTCTCTTTTTCTCAATATTTTTAAGCAACCAGACAAATCCCAATATTTCTCTTACTATTTGTTTTTTGTAAAATTCCAAATCATCTTCTTTCTTTTGTTATATAAATTTTTTTACCATCTTGAAATGTACATCACCCTTTTTCTATAAATTTAGTAAAGAGTTTGTAGTACTTTTTGATTTTTTTCTCTACTTAGTTCGTCAATTTCCAATAAAAGATAAGGTCCAATTTTTCCCTCATTCGTATTTGCATTTGCTTGGTGATGTCTCTAAAGTAAAATTAGTAAATTACCCTTATCCAAGTATTCCATTATTTGAGAAAAAAATATATGCTAAAAAGCTTCAAAAGAACTACTTAATTCAAGCAAGAATCTCATATCCTGCATTAACAACCCATATTCTCGTGAATTGATATGGACCGTAGGACTCCACATTCTCATGAATGAATTCTCTGTTACGACCGGAATCTTCTTCACAAAACCTAAACTCTAAATTGGGGAAGAAAGAAGTGATACGGTCGAAGACGAAAAAAGAGAAAGAGCCAAATGTTCTGTCCATTGATCTAGAAAATAAAAGATTAAACCTTATCATATATGGACCTATCAGATACAATACACATTTGGGCCAATAAACAAAACATAAATCAAAAGCCCAATACAAACAATGAACTGGGCCTATTACTGTAGCCCAAATTCGGTCCACTTTAATGTAGCATATTGGATACAGCTGAAAGGCACTCAAACCTTCCAGAACTTTCTTATCCAAATGCAAATCACAACTAGAGTTGTGGACAAATACATGTGAATATGGGAAAATATATAAGAATTATGGACTTCTAATTAAATATAGTTTTGTATAAATATACACATTATACAACATATTAATCTATCAAAAAATAAGAAAAGAATTGTTCTATATTCCTTCATGGTATCAGAGCAGTAGCTATCTGAAACCTTAATCCTTATTTTTCCAGTTCTCTTCTCTTCTTTCTCCATTCAAATGACAACAAATTCCACAGATGAGTCCTTAAATATTTCTGCAGCTCGCACAGTCAGTCAACCCGCTGCTATACTTATCGATTCCTCTCACCCCTATTATCTTCATCCATCTGATTCACCGGGCATAGTTCTTGTCAACTCACTCTTTGATAGAAAGGGATATAGAGGATGGCGTAGAGCCATAGTCATTGCACTCTCTGCCAAGAACAAACTTAGTTTTATCGATGGAACTTATTCTGAACCTGATGCTTCCTCCACTGACTTCAAGCAGTGGAATCGTTGTAATGATATGGTTATATCATGGCTCTTGAACTCTCTGTCTAAGGACACAGTTGAAAGTGTCCTTTATTCTAAAACTGCAAATGAAATTTGGAAAGAGCTTGAGGTCAGATTTGGACAATGTAATGGTGCTCAACTTTACCAGTTACAAAAGGAGTTGAGTGATCTAGTGCAAGGCACCTCTAATATGGCAGGATATTATACAAAGGTGAAAAAGATTTGCGATGAGTTAGATACCTTGAATACTTGTGTGCACTGCACATGTGAGTGTGATTGTGGAGGTAAGTCCAGAACTTTGAAATCCCTTCAAGATGGTAGGCTTATCCAATTTCTCATGGGACTTAATGATACCTACTCAATTGTGAGGAGTAACATTCTGATGTTTACTCCTCTTCCCAGTGTCAATCAAGCCTATTCTCTTCTTATTCAATATGAGAAGAAAAAAGAAATTCATATTGCACAACACCTAGTCGAGACTACTTTCCTGGTACAAAATCAGCAAAACACTTTTCAAAAACATGCTACTGGAGAAGGAAAGTTCAAAGCAACTCTCAAAGGAAAGAAGCATAACCTGATATGCAGCTATTGCAAGAAACCTGGACACTCCATTGATAAATGCTATAGAATCATTGGGTTTCCCTCAACTTTCAAATTCACCAAATCCAAAAGGTATCAAGGAGGTCCTCACAACAATGCAACAATCATGAATGAAGAAAACACAACTCAGTCAGTTAACATATTGGAAGGACATGCAGCAGGGAAGGTCATTACTCAAGAGCAGCTAAGTCATGTCTACCAGCTTCTTCAGCAGGTGAAGGTTGGCTAACAGGGTGAGTAAATTTCTGATGCAAATACTAGTGCCAACTGTGTTGGTAAAATAATCACTGCTCCTAACCTATATTGTCTTTCCTGTTTCCCTTACATGAATTCTACCTCCTGGATAATAGATTCAGGGGCTTCGGAACATATGACTTTTGACTATTCCATTTTATTCAATGTGAAATATCTAACCAAATATTTGTATTTTAATCTCCTAAATTCATATAAAGTTAAGGTCAGTCAAGTTGGTAGTGTGCATGTTCTGCCAAATTTAACCCTCCACAATGTGTTATATGTTTCAAATTTCAGATTTAACCTAATTTGTGTTCACAAACTCACTCAACAACTCATATGTCCCTTGCTTTTCTCATCCTTTGGTACATTCTTGCAGGGCCCTTCACTGAAGAGGTCAGTGGTAATTGGTGAAGTGAAGGAAGGCCTATATCTACTTAATCCAGCTTCTCTAAGTTCTGGACTAGCTTATGGAAGTCCATCAGTTTTTCAGTCTTATCCAGCTTGTAATGACCTTAGGAAAGACCTTGTCTTTTATTTAGTTTCTTTTTCTACTAGAGTCAGTTCTAATGTAAGCCTATGGCACAAAAGGTTGGAGCATATGCCTCTATCTAGTGTGCAAAATATATCCAGTTTTCAATTTTCTTCTCTAACCAAGTTTAATGTTCCTTGTGATATATGTTCTCAAGTTAGGCAGACAAAATTGCCTTTTCATTCAAGCAATATTAACACAAGTTCAGTTTTTCAACTTATTCATGTTGATTCCTGGGGATCCTACAAGGTACCAACTTATGATAATTATAGATACTTCTTGACCATAGTAGAGGAACTTGGACTTATCTTCTAAGAACAAAAAGTAATGCTTTTCCAGTCTTACAATCTTTTATAGCAATGGTGGAAAGGCAGTTTGCAAGAAAAGTTAAAATCATTCGTTCAGATAATGCTTTGGAATTAGGATCAGCATTCATCTTTTCAAAAAATTTCTCCTCTAATGGAATCTTTCATCAAACTTCTTGTGTTGCTACCCCAGAACAAAATAGAGTGGTTAAATGAAAATACAAACATCTTCTAGAGACATTAGGGCTCTATTATTTCAGTCTGCTCTCCCTACTATGTATTGGGGTGATTGTTTGTTAACTGTTTTTAATGAATAAATTTTCTTCTAGAGTGTTTAATTTCAAAACACCTTTTCAAGTCATTTTTGGAAAAGCTCCATCTTATGATTTTTTGAAATATTTTGGTTGCCTATGTTATGCTTCTACTTTATCTCATCACAGATCAAAACTTCAATCTAGATCAGTCAAGTGTGCATTTCTAGGATGTCCCTTTGGGAAGAAAGGATACAAACTACTGGACCTTCAATCTAGAACAATTTTCATTTTTAGAAATGTAATTTTTTATGAGGATATATTCCCTTTTTTTTCTCCTACACCTGAACCACCTATTTTTCCTACAGAAGTTTCTACTATATCCGACCAAACTCACTCTTTCCCTCAAACTAATCACTTTTCTTCTTCAGAATTAAGTCTTACTCCTACTCTCCCTTCTTTAATAGCATCACCTAGAACATCTCCTGATTTCTCTCCTATCTCCGGGATCACTTCTTCTCCATCTCTCCCCTTCAACCTGCACTAAGGAGATCTACTAGGGAACACAATCCACCATCTTATCTGGCAAATTATATGTGTAATGCTGTGTACTTGACTGATCTAACAGATTTTTATTTTGCAGCACCAGTCTCACCTACTACCATACCTTTCACAGACCTTTCTCCTATAAATCAATCACTTCTAACCTCTATTTCTAATATCATTGAACCTACAAATTTCTCCCAGGCAGTTTTACATCCATGTTGGTAAGATGCAATGGCTACTGAACTTCAAGCCTTGGAGGCCAACCAAACTTGAGAAATTGTTGCATTACCAAAAGGAAAGAAACCGTTACCATGTAAATGGGTCTATAAGGTTAATTATAGATCTGATGGCAGTATTGAAAGGTTCAAGGCTCGACTAGTTATCCGAGGGGACATACAAAGGGAAAGAATCGATTATAATGAAACTTTCAGTCCAGTGGTCAAAATGACCACTGTTAGATGTATTTTAGCGGTCTCAGTCAAAATGAATTGAAAATTATTTCAATTAGATGTCAATAACGCTTTTCTTCATGGTGATCTACAAGAAGAGGTATACATGAGATTTCTACCAGGAATGACTTCACCCTCTAATAAACATGTTTGCAGATTAAAAAAGTCATTATATGGACTTAAACAGGCTTCATGCCAATGGTACACAAGACTCATTGGTGCCCTCAATTTCAAAGGCTATTCCCATTCTCTTAATGACTATTCCTTATTTTTCAAAAAGACACTTCTGGAATGCTGTATACTTGACTGATCTAACGGATTTTTATTTTGCAGCACCAGTCTCACCTACTACCATACCTTTCACAAACTTTTCTCCTACAAATCAATCACTTCTAACCTCTATTTCTCACATCATTGAACCTACAAATTTTCCCAGGCAGTTTTACATCCATGTTGGCAGGATGCAATGGCTACTGAACTTCAAGCCTCGGAGGCCAACCAAACCTGAGAAATGGTTGAATTACCCAAAGGAAAGAAACCTTTACCATGTAAATGAGTCTATAAGGTTAAGTATAGATCTGATGGCAGTATTGAAAGGTTCAAGGCTCGACTAGTTATCCGAGGGGATATACAAAGAAAAGGAATCGACTACAATGAGACTTTTAGTCCAGTGGTCAAAATGACCACTGTTAGATGCATTTTAGCAGTCGCAGTCAAAATGAATTGAAAACTATTTCAATTAGATGCCAATAACTCTTTTCTTCATGGTGATCTACAAGAAGAAGTATATATGAGATTTCCACCAGCAATGACTTCACCCTCTATTAATCATGTGTGCAGATTAAAAAAGTCCTTATATGGACTTAAACAGGCTTCATGCCAGTGGTACGCACGACTCACTGGTGCCCTCAATTTCAAAGGATATTCTTATTCTCTTAACGACTATTCCTTATTTTTCAAAAAGACTGCTTCTGGAATTTCTATTGTTATTGTTTATGTAGATGACATACTTCTAATGGGTGATGATATTACAGAGCTTTCTAATCTAAAAGCATTCCTCAATTCATAATTTAAAGTTAAAGATCTTGGAGAGGCTAGTTATTTTCTCGGAATGGAAATACTACAAGAAAAACAGGGACTAATTATCAGTCAAAGTAAGTTCACCTTGGACCTTCTTTCTGAGTTTGGTTTCCTTGATTCACGTCCAGCTTCATCTCCACTAGACCCTAGTTGCAAGCTTCGTGCCGATGTTGGTGAGCCTCTTCCCGATCCAANGGTGATCTACAGGAAGAAGTATACATGAGATTTCTACCAGGAATGACTTCACCCTCTAATAAACATGTTTGCAGATTAAAAAAGTCATTATATGGACTTAAACAGGCTTCATGCCAATGGTACACAAGACTCATTGGTGCCCTCAATTTCAAAGGCTATTCCCATTCTCTTAATGACTATTCCTTATTTTTCAAAAAGACACTTCTGGAATGCTGTATACTTGACTGATCTAACGGATTTTTATTTTGCAGCACCAGTCTCACCTACTACCATACCTTTCACAAACTTTTCTCCTACAAATCAATCACTTCTAACCTCTATTTCTCACATCATTGAACCTACAAATTTTCCCAGGCAGTTTTACATCCATGTTGGCAGGATGCAATGGCTACTGAACTTCAAGCCTCGGAGGCCAACCAAACCTGAGAAATGGTTGAATTACCCAAAGGAAAGAAACCTTTACCATGTAAATGAGTCTATAAGGTTAAGTATAGATCTGATGGCAGTATTGAAAGGTTCAAGGCTCGACTAGTTATCCGAGGGGACATACAAAGGAAAGGAATCGATTACAATGAAACTTTTAGTCCAGTGGTCAAAATGACTACTGTTAGATGTATTTTAGCGGTCGCAGTCAAAATAAATTGAAAATTATTTCAATTAGATGTCAATAACGCTTTTCTTCATGGTGATTTACAGGAAGAGGTATACATGAGATTTCCACCAGGAATGACTTCACCCTCTAATAACCATGTTTGCAGATTAAAAAAGTCCTTATATGGACTTAAACATGCTTCATGCCAATGGTACACTAGACTCACTGGTGCCCTCAATTTCAAAAGCTATTCCCATTCTCTTAACGACTATTCCTTATTTTTTAAAAAGACAGCTTCTGGAATTTCTATTGTTGCTGTTTATACAGATGACATACTTCTAACGAGTTATGATCTTACAGAGCTTTCTAGTCTAAAAGCATTTCTCATTTCAGAATTCAAAGTTAAAGATCTTGGAGAGGCTAGTTATTTTCTCGGAATGGAAATACTACGAGAAAAACATGGACTAATTATCAGTCAGAGGAAGTTCACCTTGGACCTTCTTTCTGAGTTTGGTGTCCTTGATTCACGTCCAGCTTCATCTCCTTTAGACCCAATTGCAAGCTTCATGCCGATGTTGGCAAGCCTCTTCACAATCCAACCATCTACAGGCGACTATTGGGCAAGCTCAATTTTTTAACCCATACTCACCCTGACCTCTCATTCGCCGTTCAGCATCTAAGCTAATATATGCAAAGTACGCGTCGACCTTATTTTGGTACTGGCTTACGATGTCTCCGATATTTGCTATCTTCGCCGGGGCTGGGGCTCTTTATGAATTCAGACCCATCTTTTCAACTGCTCGCCTTTTGTGACTCAGATTGGGGGTCCTGTCCGGAGACACGCCGCTCAGTAAGTGGCTTTTACATCAACCTCGGAGGATCCCCTGTTTCATGAAAATCAAAGAAACAATCTTCAATTTCCCTATCTTCTGCAGAGGCCGAATACCGATCTATGAAGAAGGTCGTTGCAGAACTCACATGGCTTGTACGCCTTCTCACAGATCTCTCAGTTCCCCGTCTTTACAATTTCCCTTCATTCTGATAGCCAGGAGGCTATTCACATAACAAAAAACCTAGTCTTTCACGAACGAACGAAGCACGTAGAAATTGATTGTCACTTCGTCCGTCAACAGTTCCTCGCCGGCTTGATCTCTTTATCTTTTGTTCCTTCGACATCTCAACTCGCAGATGTGTTTACAAAACCTCTTTCTGGACCTTTACACCGCTCAATCATTTTCAAGTTGGGTGTGCTTTCTCACCCCTCCAACTTGAGGGGGAGTGTTGGACCGGAATCTTCTTCACAAAACCTAAACTCTAAATTGGGGAAGAAAGAAGCGATACAGTCGAAGACGAAGAAAGAGAAAGAGCCAAATGTTCTGTCCAATGATCTAGAAAATAAAAGATCAAACCCTATCATACGTGGGCCTATCAGATACAATACACATTTGGGCCAATACACAATATAAATCAGCAGCCCAATACAAACAATAAACTGGACCTATTACTGCAACCCAAATCCGGTCCACTTTAATGTAGCATATTGGATACAGCTGAAAGGCACTCAAACCTTCCAGAACTTTCTTATCCAAATGCAAATTACAACTAGAGTTATGGGCAAATACATGTGATTATGGGCAAATTTATAGGAATTATGGACTTCTAATTAAATATAGTTGTAGTTGTCCTTTGCTGTCTTTCAAATAATTGTATAAATATACACATTGTACAGCATATTAATCTATCAAAAAATAAGAAAAAAATTGATCTATATTCCTTCATTCTCATTTGCTCCTCATATTCTTCTGCAATATGAAAGTCTGTCCCTTCTATCTTAGACTAATAACCCCAACAACAAAAGAAGGATTATAAGGCAATCTCTATATTTATTAACCCTCGTTAGTTGATTGCAACACCCTAAATACAAATATTAGCAGTTCTCCGTAGCAACAAAATTATGGAATTTCCTTAACTGAAGATTTCATCACCATTTTCCTTTGAGAAAAAAAAGAGTGGATGAAAGATTGACCGTGAAGAAGAAGATTGATCGTGAAGAGGAACAATGGCATATTTATTTTGTTATGTTAGTATTTCAATTGCCACAATCACTGTAGTAACTTCCCATTTATTAGGCATGACCGTTTTTAATTAAATGTTGCAACGTTTCCGCTATTTCTAGAAGAACACGATTGTTCAGAATAAATAGCAATCATAATTGAAAACATAATAACTGGGAAAAATAGAACAAAAGCTAAAAAACAGGAAAAAAAGATAAATAGCAAAACTCTTTAAAAAAATTGAGAAGATAGATAAATCCTATCATAGATTAGGAGAGTTGCCATATCAGCTTTTTCATTCCCTACTTTATATTATATTATATTTTATATATATATATATATATATAAAAATAGATTGTCCCTCTATAGAATGACTAGAAAGAGCGGCAAACTAAAAGCATGTCTATATTTTACTTGTTCTCTTGATAATAATATCTTCAGTGGATTCAGGTTATGAACATGTTTAGATGCTTGAATGAAAACTCATGGAATTGGAGGAACATAATAGAATCTCGTCTAAGTACGGATGTTTATTTGCTTATTAGGCCAAATACTTTCAAAAGTACGTATATGTTTTTTCTGAAATAGTAAAGAAAAAATATTTCTCACTAGATAGACCCAGTTATCTGATACTTATACTGGTGAAAAATAATGGGTACATTATTTGACCAAAAAGTATAACTTTCGATTAAACTATTAAATTTATGTAATAATGAGTTAAATCTAACTAAAGATAATAATTATAGATGCAAATATTGAAAACGTGTGAGAGATGGGGACAAATCCTGTAAAGGGGTGATAATAATAAGTACAAAATATTCTTAAAATGTGAGCAATAATGGAGGTGTGACTAGCAATAAATAATAATAAATGACATTAAAGTAAATATGAAGAATGATTCACCCAATAATTGATGGATTGGACGAATGTTTCTCCTGATAATGATGAATGACAGATAGATCTAAGATTTGCTTGATCAATTCTCGGATCTGGTGGAAATGTGAATATGAGCAAGAATTTTGATAAAATATAATCTTTGTCTTTTTACGAGAGAGAGAATCTTCTTCTAAAAAGTGTTCTTATCAAATGAATATTACATACCCTATTCCTTTTCTTTTTCTCTTACATATTTGACACTTATCCCTAGCAAACCCTAAGAGTACAAGTGCAGAGAATATTTATCCTATTTCGAAAAATTAGTCGTTCCTGTCCTATTAACGATGCTCGACCTCGGCCATCACTGCCTTCTTTACCACGAACCTCGCTATCCTTTGGCCGACCTCGACTGGTTCTTTCCTTAATGATGCATTACCCTAAATATTTTAGGGCGGATTTTGGCTTATACAGTTAGTCCCTCTTCTTATTGAGGCCGACCTCAGGCGGGCTCGATGAGCAGATTTGTGTAGCGTAATCGAAGTATTTAGACGATATGAACGAGTCGTGATGATTGGGGCGAGTAGGCAGCATATCCCATTGCGAGCCACAAGTTCTGGGGTTGTAAATCCCATGAATCAAGATGACGTCATGGCGACTGACGTCATTATGACGTGATTTCCCGAGACGTTGCTTCGTTTCGCGCATGTCTCCTGATTGAGTCTGTCGCTTCGGTTATAGTGCCATGTAATAATGGTTAGTTCCTTGGTTTCAATGCCTACATCCTTATAAATAGGGGTGTGTGGGTAACGTCCCAACCTTTACGAAACCTCTTGCACCCAACAAACTCTGTATCTTCTTCTTCTTCCATTGTTTGAAACTTCTTACAGGTTTTAGTGATTCTCGTTGCTTCTAATATTTCCTTGCTCGAATATCTTCCCTTAATCAACATGACTAAGGTATCCTCTGTTTCTGGTATGGCAACTGATCCTACCTCTTTGGCGGTGCTTATACCCCCTCACGCCGATAGGGCCTCTATCGCCATTGAGGAAGAGAACTTTCATACGGTGGAGGAAATAGTCCCCCGTAGTGAGAAAATTAGGTCCGATTTCTCGAAAGCGCCCGAAGTTGAGCCCAAAATCTTGGAGTCAACTCTCTCCATACATTTACAAGCTTATCAGGATCCTCTCAAAATTTGCCGAGTTGGCCGGAGTCAAGGTCATACTCCGCCACCTGATGCATCTCTTCGCCCCTAACTTTTATAGGGTGACGATGTTGAATCTTCGTCACCGAGGGGGTAAATGCTTGGTTGTGAAGATGGAAGATAAAGCGAACCGTCAGTTCTGTCTCAACTACTACTTCGTCAGAACCGAGGACATGGTAGCCAACGCGGACGGCTTTCCAGAGACCTGGAATCGCGCTTGCAAGTACTTGTCTTTTGCAAAAGGCATTTGATTTGTCTGTTTCTAACCGTAAATTTTAAACATATTTTCTTCCTTGTGCAGCCAAAGTCGCATCTCCTGCCCTCTTCTTTTGGTCGGAAATATTTCTGATTGGGTTGGCCGGATTCTGCCCCACACGTGGGGATTCGCGAGTGGCCAGGCTTTCTCAAGAGGTTCGGGCCTGTTTCTTTCTTTGCTGGTGAGTTCCTCTGTTATTTTTATTCCTCCTTTGAACACATGGTTTCTCACCCGCCATAGTTCATTATTGGTGATGATAAAACTTAATTTCTTTTTCAGTTCGAGTGTCTTCGAGGAGATCGAAGGCTCCTCCTCCTACATTTCGCAAGAGGACGGCCGCTTCTTCTTTGGAGTCTGTTCCTGCTGTGACCGCGGCTAGACCAGCCTAGTCATCTGCCTCTGTTCGTTCATCTACCATGGCTAAGCCTACTCGTTCATTGACCACACCTACTACTGCTTCCGTACCTTCTTCTTCTGCACCCGCGGACATATCGTCGGCGGGGTTTCCAACTTCTCCGTTGCTTTGTATGGTGGACGAGAATGATGAAGAGGAATCATCGCCGAGTGGTCATAATTTGCTTCCCCGCAAGAGGAGATCAGTGGACGTCAGTGAAGGAACTATCCGGGCGGTGAATTCGGTTATTGGGGATTTCGTCATCCGAGAAATGACGACCATAGAACTTGAAGATGATGCCGAATTACCGCCCGTGATTTCTCCATTATCTGAAGCCGAAGAGGATACGTCTCTCCTTGAGACCATGAGGGAATTTGGAGGGCCATCGGCGAGAGTCCCTGATGACTTGTGGTAGGATGAGCCATCGATTTTGCGGCCGGCCGAGGATCCTTCTTCGAGGGCCGACATAAAAGGAAAATGCATTGCCGAGGAAGGTTACGAGACGGGCTCTGATGTGGATGC
>AWOL01S0483519.1:0-11479 GCA_000715115.1 Nicotiana otophora
GATATACTATATATACATCTTAATATAGTAAGATGTATATTTAGTGTATATATATATATATATTAATGTATAAATCGTAAGATGTATATAAAGTAAATCGAATATAGCTTATATATCTTAATATGTATATATAGTATAGTATATATATATATATTATAACGCATTGCTTTGAATATCTATTTACAATATTTTTGTCTTTAAATTTGAATTAAAACATTTAGGTGACAATTCTATAATATAATTTACTAGGAATTGCTTTAGATATTTTTATTACCATTTTTTTTCTCTGACTTGTATAAAAATAATTTAAAAAATAGAAAATTTTTGTTGGGCCCACTTGGGCCCATTTAGGACCGTCTGGGCCCGCGAAGGCCCAGGACCCGCCCACTTAACACGGGACCGCTAGTTCGTGGTCCCGGTCCCGGACCGAATCCAACGAGAAGCCCGCGAAGTCCGGGATCGCTTAGGACCGGCCTGTCTAGGACCGGGCCCGCGAAGCCCACTTAGGACCGGGCCTGGCCCACATGCCACCCCTAGCTATAGCACACAGAAATATGGGAATTAGGCGAAATTCTAGTTTTTTGGCCGTAAAACGCAAAACAACGAGGAACGGCCATGGCGGGGCGGTGACTATGGTTCCTTAGGTCGTATTTGATGGCCTGAAAAATTTTTAGGCAATCCTGTTTTGGGGGACCCGGGCCTACTCGGAAGGCGTCGGCTAGAACACACGAAAATATGGGAATCGGGCGGAATTCTAGTTTTTTGGCCGTAAAACGCAAAACAACGAGGAACGGCCATGGCGGGGCGGTGACTATGGTTCCTTAGGTCGTATTTGATGGCCTGAAAAATTTTTAGGCAATCCTGTTTTGGGGGACCCNTTTCGGGGGATCCGGGCCAACTCGGAAGGCGTGGGCTAGAGCACACGAAAATATGGGAATCGGGCGGAACTCTAGTTTTTTTGTCGTAAAAAGCAAAACAACGAGGATTGGTCATGGCGGGGCGGTGACCATGGTTCCTTAGGTCATATGTGATGGCCTAGATATATTTTAGGCGATCGGGGTCCGGGGGGCCCGGGCCCATTCGGAAGGCGTGGGCTATAGCACACGAAAATATGGCAATCGGGCGGAATTCTAGTTTTTTGGCCGTAAAAAGCAAGAAAGCGCGGAACGGTCATGGTGGGGTGGTGGCTATGGTTCCTTCGGACATATTTGATGGCCCGAAAAATTTTTAGGCAATCGGGGCCCGGACCCCCTCGGAAGGCGTGGGCTATAGCACAAGAAAATAAGAGAATCAGGCGAAATTCTAGTTTTTGGCCGTAAAACGCAAAACAACGAGGAACAGCCAAGGCGAGGCGGTGACTATGGTTGTGTAGGTCGTACTGGATAGCCTGGAATATTTTTCGACTATCCGGGTCTGGGTGGCCCGGCCCACTCGAAAGGCATGGGCTATAACACACAAAAATATTGGAATCTGGCGGAATTCTAGTTTTTTGGCCGTAAAACGCAATAGAAGGAGGAACAGTCATTTTGGGGCGGTGACTATGGTTCCTTAGGTCGTATTTGATGGCTTAAAAAATTTTTGGGCAATTCGGTTTCGGGGGACCCGAGCCCACTCGGAAGGCATGGGCTATAACACACGAAAATAAGGGAATCAGGCGAAATTCTAGTTTTTTGACTGTAAAACACAAAACTACGGGGAACGTTCATGGCGCGGTAGTGATTATGGTTCCTTAGGTCGTATTTGATGGCCCGAAAACATTTTAGGCGATCGGGGTCAGGGGGCCGGGTCCACTTGGAAGGCGTGGGCTATATTACACGAAAAAATGGGAATCGGGCGGAATTCTAGTTTTTTGGCCATAAAATACAAAAAATGAAGAACGGTCATGGCGGGCGGTGACAATGGTTCCTTAGTCCGTATTTGATGGCCCGAAAACATTTTAGGCGATCCGGGTCACCGAGGTCGGCACACTCGGAAGGCGACACGAAAATATGGGAATCAGGCGAAATTCTAGTTTTTTGGTCGTAAAAAGCAAAACAACGAGGAACGGTCATGGAGGGGCGGTGACTATTGTTCCTTAGGTCATATTGGATGGCCCGGAAAATTTTTAGGTGATTGGGGTCTTGTGGGCCGGGACCCACTCGGAAGGCAATCGGGCAAAATTCTAGTCTTTTGGCCGTAATACGCAAAACAACGAGGAACGGCCATGGCGGGGAGGTGACTATGGTTCCTTAGGTCGTATTTGATGTCCTGGAAAAATTTTAGGCGATTCAGGGGACCCGGGCCCACTAAGAAGGCGTGAGTTATAGCACACGAAAATATGGGAATTGGGCAGAATTCTTGTTTTTTGGCCGCAAAACGCAAAAAAGAGGAACGATTATGGAGGGGTGGTAACTATGGTTCCTTAGGTCATATTTGATCACCCGAAAAACTTTTAGGCGATCGGGGTCTTGGGGGGGCCGGGCCCACTTGGAAGGCGTGGGCTATAGCACACGAAAATATGGGAATCGGGCGGAATTCTAGTTTTTTGGTCGTAAAATGCAGAAAAACGAGAACGGTCATGGGGGCGCAATGAATATGGTTGCTTGGATCGTATTTGATGACCCAGAAAAGTTTTAGGCGATCCGGGTCCGGGGGGCCCGGGCCCACTCGGAAGGCGTGTGCTATAGCTCACGAAAATATGGTAATCGAGCGAAGTTCTAGTTTTTTGGACGTAAAAAGCAAAAACAATGAGGAACGGTCATGGCGGGCGGTGACAATGGTTCCTAAGTTCGTATTTTATGTCCCGAAAAACTTTTAGGCGATCGGGGTCCGTGGGGCCAGGACCCACTCGGAAGGCATGGGATATAACACACAAAAATAAGGGAATCAGGCGAAATTCTAGTTTTTTAGCCGTAAAACGCAAAAGAACGAGGAACGGCCATGGCGGGGTGATGACTATGGTTCTTTAGGTCGTATTTAATGGCCCAGAAAATGTTTAGACAATCTGGTCCGGGGGCGTGGGCTATAGCATACGAAAATATGGGAATCAGGCATAATTCTAGGTTTTTGGCCGTAAAATGCAAAATAACGAGGAACGGTCATGGCGGGCGGTGAATATGGTTCCTTAGGTCGTATATGATGGCCCGGATAAATTTTAGGCGATTGGGGTCCGGGGGGCCCGGGTCCACTCGAAAGGCCGTAAAATGCAAAAAAAAGGAAGATTGGTCATGGCGGGTGGTAACTATGGTTCCTTAGGTCGTATTTGATGGCCTGAAAAAGTTTTTTGTTGATCGGGGTCTACGGGGCCCGGACCCACTCGGAAGGCATGGGCTATAATACATGAAAATATGGGAATTAGGCAAAATTCTACTTTTTTGGTCGTAAAACGCAAAAGAACGAGGAACGGCCATGGCGGGGCGATGACTATGGTTCCTTAGGTCGTATTTGATGGCCCAGAAAATGTTTAGACAATCCGGGTCTGGGGGCGTGGGCTATAGCATACAAATATATGGGAATCGGGGGTAATTCTAGGTTTTTGGCCATAAAACGCAAAATAACGAGGAACGGTCATGGAAGGTAGTGAATATGGTTCCTTGGGTCATATTTGATGGCCAGAAAAATTTTAGGCGATTCGGGTCCGGGGGCCAAGGCCCACTCGGAAGGCGTGAGCTAAAGCACACGAAAATATGGGAATCGGGCAAAATTCTAGGTTGTTAGCCATAAAACGTAGAAAAACTAGGAACGGTGTTGGCGGGGCACTGACTATGGTTCCTTAGGTCGTATTTGATGGCCCACTTGGAAGGCGTGGGATATAGCACACGAAAATATGGGAATTGAGCGAAATTCTAGTTTTTGTTGTCGTAAAACACAAAACAACGAGGAATGGCCATCTCAGGGTGGTGACTGTGGTTCCTAATGTCGTATTTGATGGCTTGGAAAATTTGTAGGTGACCCGGGTTCGGGGGGCCCGGGCCCCTTCGGAAGGCGAGGGCTATAGCACACGAAAATATGGAAATCGGGAGGAATTTTAGTTTTTCGGCCGTAAAATGCAGACAAACTAGGAACGGTCATGGAGGGGCAGTGACTTTGATTCCATAGGTCGTATTTGATGGGCTGGAAAAATTTTAGGAGATTCCGGTCTGGGGGGCCCGGGCCCACTCGGAAGGCGTGGGCTATAGCACACGAAAATATGGGAATCAGGAGGAATTCTATTGTTTTGGTTGTAAAATGCAGAAAAATGAGAACGGTCATGGCGGGGCAATTAATATGGTTCCTTCGGTCATATTTGATGACCCGGGGGCAGGGACCACTCGAAAGACGTGAGCTAGAGCACACGAAGAGAGGGGAATCAGGCGGAATTCGAGGTTATTGGCATTAAAACGCAGAAAAACTTGGAACGGTGATGGCGGGGTGGTGACTATGGTTCCTTAGGTCGTATTTGATGGCCCAAAAAATTTTTAGGCGATCCAGTTTTGGGGGCCCGGCCCACTCGGAAGGCGTGGGATATAGCACACGAAAATATAGTTATTGGGCGAAATTCTAGTTTTTTGGCCGTAAAACGCAAAAAAACAAAGAATGGTCATTTCAGGGCGGTGACTATGGTTACTTAGGTCGTATTTGATGGCCTGGAAATATTTTAGGCGATCCGGGTTCGGGGGACCCGGGCCCACTCGGAAGGCATGGGCTATAGCCTATGAAAATATTGGAATCGGGCGAAATGCTAGTTTTTTGGCCGTAAAACGCAAAACACAAGGAACGGTCATGGCGGGACGGTGACTATGATTCCTTAGGCCGTATTTGATCACCCAAAAAACTTTTAGGCGATCGGGGTCTGGGGGGCCCGGGTCCACTCGGAAGGCGCGGGCTATAGCACATGAAAATATAGGAATCGGGAGGAATTCTAGTTTTTTGGCCACAAAACGCAAACAAACGAGGAAAGTTCATGGAAGGAGGTGACTATGGTACCTTAGGTTGTATGTGATGGCCCCAAAACATTTTAGACGATCGAGGTTTGGGGGGCCCGGGCCCACTCGGAAGGCGTGGGCTATAGCTCACGAAAATATGGCAATCGCGTGAAATTCTAGTTTTTTGGCCGTAATAAGAAAATAGTGAGGAACGGTCATGGCGGGGCAGTGGCTATGGTTCCTTAGGTCGTATGTGATGGCCCGTAAAAAATTTTAAGCGATCGCCCGGACCCACTCGGAAGGCGTGGGTTAGAGCACACGAAAATATGGGAATCTTGCGGAATTCTAAGTTTTTGGCCGTAAAATGCAGAAAAACTAGGCACGGTCATGGCGGGGCGTTGTCTATGATTCCTTAGGTAATATTGGATGGCCTGGAAAAATGTTAGGCGATCCGGGTCACCGAGGCCCGGCACACTCGGAAGGCAACATGATAATATGGGAATCGGGCGGAATTCTAGTTGTTTGGTCGTAAAAAGCAAAACAACGAGAAATGGTCATGATGGGGCGGTGACTATGGTTCCTTAGGTCGTATTTGATGGCCCGTAAAAATTTTTAGGCGATGTGGGCAAGAGCACACGAAAATATGGGAATCTTGCGGAATTCTAATTTTTTGGCCGTAAAACGCAGAAAAACTAGGAACGGTCATGGCGGGGAGTTGACTATGATTCCTTAGGTTTTATTTGATGGCCCCAAAAAATTGTAGGCGATTCGGGTCTGGGGGCCCCGGCCCACTCGGAAGGCGTAAGCAATAGCACACGAAAATATGGGAATGAGGCGAAATTCAACATTTTTGGCCGTAAAACGCAAACAACTTAGGAACGGCCAGTTCAGGGCGGTGACTATGGTTCCTTAGGTCGTATTTGATGGCCTGGAAAAATTTAGTCAATCCGGTTTCGGGGGACCCGGGCCCACTCGGAAGGTGTGGGGCACACGAAAATATGGGAATCGGGCGAAATTCTAGTGTTTTGGCCATAAAACGCAAAACAACGAGGATCGATCATGGCGGGGCGGTGACTATGGTTCCTTAGGTCATATTTTATGGCCCAAAAAAGTTTTAGGCGATCGAGGTCCCGGGGGCCCGGGTCCACTCGGAAGGCGTGGGCTATAGCACACGAAAAAATGGGAATCACGTAGAATTCTAGTTTTTGGCCGTAAAATACAAAATAAAGGAAGAAAGGTCTTGGATGGTGGTGACTATGGTTTCTTAGGTCGTATTTGATTGCCCATAAATATTTTAGGCGATGCGGGTCACCGAGGCCCGGCACACTCGGAAGGCGACACGAAAATATGGGAATCAGGTGGAATTAGAGTTTTTGGTGGTAAAAAGCAAAACAATAAGGAACGGTCATGATGGAGCGGCGACTATGGTTCCTTAGATCGTATTTGATAGCCCGAAAAAATTTTAGGCGATCAGGGTCCGGTGGGCCCAGACCCACTCGGAAGGTGTGGACTATAGCACACGAAAATATGGCAATCGGGCAAAATTCTAGTTTTTTGGCCGTAAAACACAAAACCACGAGGAACGGCAATGGCGAGGAGGTGACTATGGTTCCTTAGGTCGTATTTGATAGCCCGTAAAAGTTTTAGGCAATCCGGTTTCGGGGGACCTGGGCCCACTCGGAAGGCGTGGGCTATAGCACACGAAAATATGGGAATCGGGCAAATCTTAGTTTTTGGCTGTAAAACACAAAAAAAGAAGAACGGTCATGGCGGGGTGGTGGCTATGGTTCCTTAGTTCATATTTGATGTCCTGAAAAACTTTTAGACGATCGGGGTCCGCTGGGCTCGGACCCACTCGGAAGGCGTGGGCTATAACACACGAATATATGGGAATCAAGCGAAATTCTAGTTTTTTGGCCGTAAAACGCAAAAGAACAAGGAAAGGCCATGGCGGGGCGATGAATATGGTTCCTTAGGTCGTATTTAATGGCCCGAAAAGTTTTTAGACGATCCGGGTCCGGGGGCGTGGGCTATAGCATACGCAAATATGGGAATCAGGCGTAATTCTAGATTTTTTTCCGTAAAATTCAAAATAACGAGGAACGGTCATGGCGGGCAGTGAATATGGTTCCTTAGGTCGTATATGATAGCCCGGAATAATTTGAGGCGGTCGGTGTCTGGGGGGCCGGGCCCACTCGAAAGTCTTGGGCTAGAGGACACGAAAATATGGTAATCACATGGAATTCTAGTTTTTTGGCCATAAAATGCAAACAAACGAGGAAAAGTCATGGCATGCGGTGACAACGGTACCTTAGGTCGTATGTGATGGCCCCAAAAATTTTTAGGCGATCAGGGTCCGGCGGCGCGGGCCCACTCGGAAGGCGTGGGATATAGCTCACAAATATATGGCAATCGGGCGAAAGTCTAGTATTTTGGCCATAAAAAGCAAACCAAAACGAGGAACGGTCATGGCAGGGCGGTGGCTATGGTTCCTTAGTTTGTATTTGATGTCTCGAAATAATTTTAGGCGATCGGGGTCCGCGGGGCCCGGACCCACTCGGAAGGCGTGGGCTATAGCATACGAAAATATGGGAATCGGGTGTAATTCTAGGTTTTTGGCCGTAAAATGCAAAATAACGAGGAACGGTCATGGCAGGTGGTGAATATGTTTCCTTGGGTCGTATTTGATGGCCCAAACAATTTTTTGGCGTTTCGGGTCCGCAGGGCCCGGACCCACTCAGAAGGCGAGGGATATAGCATATGAAAATATGGGAATCGGGCGAAAGTCTAATTTTTTGGCCGTAAAATGCAAAAGACGAGGAACGGTCATGGAGGGGCAGTGACTATAGTTCCTTAGGTAGTACTTGATCGCCCGAAAAACTTTTAGCCGATCGAGGTCTGGGGAGACCGGGCCCACTCGGAAGGCGTAGGCTATAGCACACGAAAATTTGGGAATCGGACGGAATTCTAGTTTTTTGGCCATAAAATGCAAACAAACGAGGAAAGGTCATGGCATGCGGTGACAACGGTACCTTAGGTCGTATGTGATGGCCCCAAAGAATTTTAGGCAATCGAGGTCCGGGGGGCCCGGGCCCACTCGGAAGGCATGGGCTATAGCTCACGAAAATATGGCAACCGGGCGAAAGTCTAGTTTTTTGGCCATAAAAAGCAAAACAAAACGAGGAACGGTCATGGTGGGGCGGTGGCTATGGTTCCTTAGTTCGTATTTGATGTATCAAAATAATTTTAGGCGATCGGGGTCCGCAGGGCCCGGACCCACTCGGAAAGCGTGGGCTATAGCTCACGAAAATATGGCAATCGGTCGAAAGTCTAGTTTTTTTGCCATAAAAAGCAAAACAAAACGAGGAACGGTCATTGTGGGGCGGTGGCTATGCTTCCTTAGTTCGTATTTGATGTCTCAAAATAATTTTAGGCAATCCGGGTCCGCGGGGCCGGACCCACTAGGAAGGCGAGGGATATAGCACATGAAAATATTGGAATCGGGCGAAATTCTAATTTTTTGGCCGTAAAACGCAAACAATGAGAAACAGTCATGGCGGGTCGGTGACTATGGTTCCTTAGGCCATATTTGATCGCCCGAAAAACTTTTAGGTGATCGGGGTCTACGGGGCCCGGGCCCACTCGGAAGATGTGGGCTATAGCACATGCAAATATGGGAATCGGGCGGAATTCTAGTTTTTTGGCCAGAAAATGCAAACAAACGATGAAAGGTCATGGCAGGCGGTGACTATGGTACCTTATATTATATGTGATGGCCAAAAAATATTTTAGACGATCGAGGTCCGGGGGGCCCGGGCCCACTCAGAAGACGTGGGCTATAGCTCACGAAAATATGGTAATCGCGCGAAATTCTAGTTTTTTGGCTGTAAAAGGAAAAACAAATAAGGAACGGTCATGGCAGGGCGGTGGCTATGGTTCCTTAGGTCGTATTTGATGGTCCGTAAACAATTTTAAGCGATCCAGGTCCGGGAGACCCGGACCCACTCGGAAGGCGTGGGTTTGAACTCATGATAATATGGGAATCTTGCGGAATTCTAAGTTTTTGGCCGTAAAATGCCGAAAAACTAGGAACGGTCATGGCAGGGCGTTGACTATGATTCCTTAGGTCGTATTTGATGGCCCGGAAAAATGTTGGGTGATCTGAATCACCAAGGCCCGGCACACTCGAAAGGCGACATGAAACTATGGGAATCAGGCGGAATTCTAGTTGTTTGGTCGTTATAAGCAAAACAATGAGGAACGGTTATGGCAGGGCGGTGACTATGGTTCCTTAGGTCTTATTTGATGGCCCGTAAAAACGTTTAGGCGATCGGGGTCTGGGGGACCCGGACCCACTCGGAAGGCGTGGGCTAGAGCACACGCAAAATATGGGAATCTTGCGGAATTCTAGGTTTTTGGCCTAAAACGCACAAAAACTAGGAACGGTCATGGCAAGTCGTTGATTATGGTTCCTTAGGTCGTATTTGATGGCCCCAACAAATTGTAGGCGATTCGGGTCTGGGGCCCCGGCCCACTCGGAAGGCTTGAGCTATAGCACACGGAAATATGGGAATCAGGCAGAATTCTAGTTTTTGTCCGTAAAATGCAACAAACTGAGGAGCGGTCAGTTCAGGGCGGTGACTATGGTTCCTTAGGTCATATTTGATGGCTTGGAAAAATTTAGGCCATCCGGTTTGGGGGGACCCGGGCCCACTCGGAAGGCGTGGGTTATATCACACGAAAATATGGAAATCGGGCGAAATTCTAGTTGTTTGGCCATAAAACGCAAAACAACGAGGATCGATCATGGAGGGGCAGTGACTATGGCTCCTTAGATCGTATTTGATGGCTCGGAAAAATTTTAGGCGATTGGGGTCCGGAGGCCCGGACCCACTCGGAAGGCGTGGGCAGACGAAAATATGGAAATCGGGCAGAATTCTAGTTTTTTGGCCGTATCAAGCAAAAACATGAGGAACGGTCATGGCAGTGGCTTTGGTTCCTTAGGTCGTATTTGATAGCCCGGAAACATTTTAGGCGATCGGGGTTCGGGGGGACCGAACCCACTCAGAAGGCGTGGGCTATAGCACACGAAAATATGGGAATCATGTGGAATTCTAGTTTTTTGGCCATAAAACGCAAAACAACAAGGAACGGCCATGGCGGCGAAGTGACTATAGTTCCTTAGGTCGTATTTGATGGCTTGGAAAAATTTTAGGCAATCTGGTTTCGGGGGATCCGAGCCCACTCGGAAGGCGTGGGCTAGAGAACACGAAAATATGGGAATCAGGCGAAATTCTAGCTTTTTATCGTAAAAAGCAAAACAACGAGGAACGGTCATGGCCGGGCGGTGACTATGGTTCCTTAGGTCTGATTGCCCAGATAAATTTTAGGCGATCGGGATCTGGGGGGGCCGGACCCACTCGAAAGGCATGGGCTATAGCTCACGAAAATATGGCAATCGCGCGAAATACGACCTTGTTGGCCATAAAAAACAAAAACACGAGGAACGGTCATGGAGGGACGATGAGTACGGTTCCTTAGGTCGTATTGGATGGCCCGAAAAACTTTTAGGCAATCAGGGTCCGGGGGGCCCGGACCCATTCGGAAGGCGTAGCACACGAAAATATGGCAATCAGGCGAAATTCTAGTTTTTTTACCGTAAAAAGCAAGAAAACGAGGAACGGTCATGGCGGGGCGGTGGCTATGGTTCCTTAGGTCGTATTTGATAACCCGAAAAACATTTAGGCGATCGGGGTCCGGGGGGCCCGGACCCACTCGGAAGGCGTGGGCAATGGAACACGAAAATATGGCAATCATGCAAAATTCTAGGTTTTTGGCCGTATAAAGGTAAAAAACGAGGAATGGTCATGGCGGGGCGGTAGCTATGGTTCCTTAGGTCGTATTTCATAGCCCGAAAATTTTTTAGGAGATCAGGGTACGGGGGGGCCGGACCCATTCGGAAGGCATGGGCTATATAGCACACGAAAATATGGGTATCAGGCGAAATTCTAGTTTTTTGGCTGTAAAACGCAAAACAACGAGGAACAGCCATGGAGGGGTGGTGACTATGGTTCCTTAGGTCGTATTGGATGGCCCGGAAAAATTTTAGGCGATCAGGGTCCGGGGGACCCGGGCCCACTCGGAAGGCGTGGGCTATAGAACACGAAATTATGGCAATCGGGCAGAATTCTAGTTGTTTGGCCGTATAAAGCCACAAAATGAGGAACGGACATGGCAGGGCAGTTGCTATGGTTCCTTAGGTCGAATTTGATAGCCCGGAAAAATTTTAGGTGATCGGGGTCCGGGGGGCCCGAATCCAATCGGAAGGCGTGGGCTATAGCACACGAAAATATGGGTATCGGGGGAAATTCTAGTTTTTTGTCCGTATCACGCAAACAAACGAGGAATGGTCATGGCGAGGCAGTGGATATGGTTCCTTAGGTCGTATTTGATAGCCCGGAAAAATTTTAGGCGATCGGCCCCGGACCCACTCGGAAGGGTTGCGATATAGCACACGAAAATATGGATATCGGGCGGAATTCTAGTTTTTTGGCCGTAAAATGCAAAACAACGAGGAACGACCATGGCGGGGTGGT
>AWOL01S0483566.1:2315-16932 GCA_000715115.1 Nicotiana otophora
TGGATTTGGTGTATTGATGATTGTTTGTGGATTATAACTCTAGGTTTATGTATTGAATCATTTTGGATGATTTAATTGTTGCATCTATCTTGTCTAGTTCATGTAATCGAGGGAGGCATATCTTGTGATATCTTTGTATTATATTGTTGGTTGAGTTCATAGATTGTTTTAAGTAATCAAAAGAGGCTAGTTGAATCATTGATTAAACCTAGTTAGTAGAATAATCGAAAGAGGTTTTCCTAAAGATCAATCCACTACGCATTCTTGCATATCTTCACGTGCTTAAATTGGTTCATCTTGTAAAGTTAAGACTTAATCGAGAGAGGAGCTTTTGCTGTGCGTGTGAACTAATAATTGAGTGAATACGAGAGATGCACTTAAACATTAGAAGTGAATTATCTAGAGTTAGATCCCAATCAATTATCTTGCACCTATCCTATCAAAACCCTATCTTCTCCCATTGATAACCTTATTTGCTTATTGTTTGGTTTGATTGTCATTAGTCAATAGCTTTAGATTCTTAGTTAATTTTAGTTAGAAATTTTATAAATCTCAACTGTTGATCATCTTGGATAGAAACCAAGCTAGAAACTACGAGAATACTGTTTAAATCCAATCCCTGTGGATACAATAGTATACTATACTATATTTGATTAGCAAGCAGAATTTAAGTGTGTGTTACAGGGAAGTAGGTCTTGGTTTTTTTCACGTAAAAATACTTGTGTTCTTTACTTTTTGCATTACTTATTCCGCAACTGTAGTTTAAGGAATTCATAGAAGAATCAGGTCCTTCTGTAATGCAGTGCATGCAAAAATTGGACACGAGACAAATCATCCCCTCTTGTGTGGTATTGAAATATAAATTATCAATTGGTATCAGAGCGGGTCATTCTTGAAGAGGCTAACACATTATGAAAAGATCAAGATGAGTGCACCGCCTGAAAATTGGGAAGGGCAATCCATTGCTAGGCCACCACTCTTTAATGTCCAGTACTACATATGGTGGAAAGTAAGGATGAGAGATCATTTGTAGGCAGAAGTTTATGAGTTATGGGATATAATCACTGATGGCCCACTGTCAACAGTCAAGAATAATGCTGAAGGTGAGGATGTTCCAAAAACAAGAGCTGACTGCACTATGAGGATTTGGAGAAGTGGGAGAAAAATGCTAAAGCCAAAACATGGCTTGTCTGTGGACTTGGTCCTGATTAGTACAACAGAATCCAAGGCTACTCCACTGCCAAGCAAATATGGGACACACTACAAGTGGCCCATGAAGGAACAACTCAAGTGAAAAGATGAAAAGGAACGTTGTTGTTTTCACAATATGAAAATCTTGCCACGAAGGATGGAGAAACCATTCAAGGGATGTACTAAAAGTTCACTACCTTGACAAATGAATTGAGGTCTCTTGGAAGGATTACCTCTAAAGAAGAAAGGGTTGAAACAAATCCTAACTAGGGTTTTACCAGTCACTTGGGAAAGCAAGATCACTGCCATTCAGGAATTAAAGAACATTGCTATACTTCTCTTGGATGAGTTGATTGAAAATCTCAAAGCTTATGAGCTTAGGAGGCAAACCATGAAGATGGATGTACCTAAGAAGGAAAGGAGTCTGGTACTTAGAATCACTGAAGGTTCTAATTTAGAAGATGATGAAATGGCAATGATCACCAAAGACTTCAAGAAGTACCTAAGGAAAGGAAAAGATTCTTCAAGGATTGGAAGCTACAACAAGGCCAAAGCTCCAAAAAAGCAGGTGGCTGATGAATGCTACAAATGTAGAAATACTGATCACATAATCAAGAATTGTCCTTTGTGGGAGATTGAATGGAAAAGGAAAAGAGCTAAACAAAAAAACAGGAAGAAGGAACAATTTCACCCCAAGAAAAGCAACAATAAAGGATCAACCAAAGCAATGGTCGCTTCTTGGGAAGATAGCTCAGATGAGGGTTCTTATGAGGATGACGATGATGATGAACAAGATCTACTAGATATTGGAGAATCTGATGAAGAAGCTGAGGTAAGTTTCCTTCAATTAAAAGATACAATCAAATTTCTTTATAAAGAAAGATTATCTTAATTGCTGCTGGAGTTAATTGATGATTATGAAGATGTAAGTACTGAAAAGGAACATCTATCAAAGGAGTGTGTCATTTTGAAAGCAGAGTGCAAAAACCTAAAAATTAGGCCTTGTGAAACTTAAAAAAAAATAATGTTTTGAAAAATCAGGTTCATGCACTTGATACAACTGTCTTAGAACTTAGATATGAAAATCTGAAATTGAAGTTAGGAACAGGTAAAGAAATAGCTAGTGTCACACAACTCACACTAGAAAAAGAGTTAGGAAAGGTAAAATATGATCTATACAAAAGGTATGAACTGGTAAGAGTCTTGAAAGAGGACTTGACAAAGGTTAAACATGAGCTTGATAGAACATGTAAATGGAACAGGTCCTGTGATGCACTTTCACGGCTACAAGAACACCATAGTAGCAACAGAAAAGGACTTGGCTTTGGGAACTCTACACCTAAATGGTATCCCAAAAGCAAGTACCTCACACTTCCTGAACAAGGTTTGCATTCACTGTGATAACACTGGATACTATAAGAGTGAATGGGTAGCAAAAAAAAGAAAGTTTAAGGAACAAAAGTTTTGTTCTAGGGAAGAATACGCTGCCAAGTTGGGCAAAGAAGAATCTGATTTATCCTTTTGCCTATAGAAAGGGACTCAAACTAGTTTGGTTTCTTAAGACTAACCACTGATTTCCTTTTGTAGGTCCAAGTGAAAGAGAGCAGCCAAATATGGTACATGGATAGTGGTTACTCAAAGCATATGACAGGGAACAAGAACAAATTCCTTTCACTTACGGACTTTGAAGGAGGTAATATTTCCTTTTGTAATAGAAAAAAAGGTGAGGTCATTGGAGTTGGAAAGGTACGAATATCTGGTTCTCACTCAATTAAGAATGTCTACCTGATAGATGGACTAAAATACAGCCTGATAAGTATCCCATAACTGTGTGATAGAGGAAACATGGTAGCTTTCACCTCTACAAAATATTTTGTGATTAATTTTACCATTGGAAAAATAGTTTTGCAGGAAAAAAGAGTGAACAATATATATGTGGTGGATCTGTCCACACTCTCATATAATGAACTCACTTGCTTGAGTGTCATGAAAATTGATCCCCTCCTTTGGCATAAGAGACTTGGACATACTAGTCTAAGTCAACTCAACAAACTATTCCCTAGGGACTTGATGATAGGGCTGCCTAACATTAAGTTTAAGGAAGATAAATTTTGTGAGGCTTGTGCAAGGGGGAAGCGGGTAAGATCTTCTTTCAAAAGTAAGAAAATGGTAAGTACTACCGGGTCAATGGAACATGTCCATTTGGATTTGTGTGGAACAATGAGGACTATGATAATATATTTTAGATTTACTTGGACACTATTTTTAACATCTAAAGATGAAGCATTTGACATGTTCACTTCATTTGTTAGAAAAACTCAAGGTAATCAACTTGCATCAATTAGGTCTGATCATGGTACTGAGTTTGAGAATGCTAAGTTTTCTGAATTTTGTGATGAGCATATCATAGATCATAATTTTTCTACTCCTAGAACTCCACAACAAAATGGAGTGATTGAAAGAAAGAATAGGATTTTGGAGGAAATGGCGAGGATCATATTACTTGCTAGTATGTTGCCTCATAGATTCTGGGCAGAAGTTGTTAACACTGCATGCTACATCATAAATAGGTACATGACTAGACCTCTTGTTGAGAAAACTCCTTATGAGTTACTTAAAGAAATAAAGTCAAATATATCCCATCTTAGGGCATTTGGATGCAAGTGGTTTGTTCACAATAATGGAAAAGACTCCCTAGGAAAGTTTGATCTCCGAAGTGATGAGGGAGTATTCTTGGGATTTTATTCACATAGTAAAGCATATAAGATATACAATAAAAGAACTATGTGCGTAGAAGAAACTGTACATGTTGTTTTTGATGAAACTAACATTCTTCCTGAAAGGCAGGAAAGAGATGATGAAGAGATTGGGATGATAAAAAGTTCAAATGATTAAACCACAGTCCACCCTGAAGCTGCATCACAAAAAGGAACAGGTGATGGATCAAATCCTTACACCCAGGGAAACCTCACAAAGAGAACTAACCAGAGAGGAACTGATCCTCAAACCTCGAGGGAACCTGTTCATGAACCTATTCCTCAGCAACAAAACAATGAAGGAACATCTAGAGAAAACTAGTTGGTTGTGAAACCTTACAAGTACCAAAGTTCTCATCCTATTGGGAACATAATCATTGATCCAACCTCTAGAATCAAAGCCAGATCTTCTTCAAAGNCACTTGAAGAAGATTTAGGAAAGGTAAAAGATGAGTTATATAAAGGGGATGAACATGTAAGAGTTTTGAAAGAGGACTTGACTAAGGTTAAGCATGAGCAAGATAGAACATGTAAATAGAACAGGTCCTCTAATACACTTTCATGGCTACAAGAACACCATAGTAGCAATAGAAGGGGACTTGGCTTTGGGAACTCTGCACCTAAATGGGATCCCAAAAGCAAGTACCTCATACTCCCTGAGAATAAAATTTGCACTCACTGTGGTAACATTGGTCACTATAAGAGTGAATGTTTTGCCAAAGAAAAAACAAGTCTAAGGAACAAAAAATTTGTTCTAGGGAAAAGTAGGCTGCCAAGTTTATCCTTTTGCCTATAGAAAGAGACCCAAACTTGTTTGGGTTCCTAAGACTAACCCCTGATTTCCGTTTGTAGGTCCAAGTGAAGGAGAGCAGCCAAATATGATATATGGATAGTGGTTTCTCAAAGCGTATAACAGAAAATAAGAACCCGTTTCTTTCACTCGCGGCCTTTAAAGGAGGTAATGTCTCCTTTGGAAATGGAAAGAAAGGTGAGATCGTTGTAGTTTGGAAGGTAGGAAAATCTGATTCTCACATAATTGAGAATGTCTACGTGATAGATGGACTAAAATACGGCCTAATAAGCATATCACAACTGTGTGATAGAGGAAACATGGTAGATTTCAACTCTACAAAATACTTTGTGATTAATCTTACCACTAACAAAATAGTTTTGCAGGGAAAAAGAGTGAATAACATATATATGGTGGATCTATCGACACTCTTAGATAATGAACTCACCTGCTCGAGTGTCATGCACACTGATCCCCTTTCAAAAGTAAGAAAATGGTGAATACTACCAGGACAATGGAACTGGTCCATATGGATCTATGTGGACCAATGAGGATAATGAGTAGAGGTGGTAAGATATATGTTATGGTGCTTGTTGATGATTACTCTAGGTTTACTTGGACACTATTTTTAAAATCTATAGATGAAGCATTTGACATGTTCACCTCATTCATTAGAAAAACTCAGAAACAACTAGGTAATCAACTTGCATCAATTTGGTCTGATCATGGTACTGAGTTTGAGAATACTAAATTTTCTAAATTTTATGATGAGCATGATATAGATCATAATTTTTCTGCTCCTAGAACTCCACAATAAAATGGAGTAGTTGAAAGAAAAAATAGGACTTTGGAGGAAATGGGTAGGATGATGTTACTTGTTAGTAAGTTACCTCATAACTTCTGGCAGAAGCTATGAAGACTACATGCTACATCATAAATAGATGCATGACTAGACCTCCTATTGAGAAGACTCCCTATGAGTTACTTAAAGGGAGAAAGCCAAATATATCCCATCTTAGGGCATTTGGATGCAAGTGCTTTGTGCACAATAGTGGAAAAGACTCCCTTGGAAAGTTTGATCCCAGAAGTGACGTGGGAGTATTCTTCACATAGTAAAGCATATAAGATATACAACAAAAGTACTACGTGTGTAGAAAAAAGTGTACATATTGTTTTTGATGAAACTAACATTCTTTCGAGAGGTAGGAACAAGATGATGAAGAGATTGGGCTGGTAAGAAGTTCAAATACTGAAACAACAGTCCAATCTGAAGCTGCTTCACAAGAAGGAAAAAGTAATGGACCAAGTCCTTCCACCCAGGGCAACCTGACAGTGGGAAATGACCAGAGAGGAACTAATCCTCAAACCTCGAGGGTTCATGTCCATGAACCTGTTCCTCAGCAACAAAACAATGAAGGAACATCTAGAGAAAACTAGTTGGTTGTGAAACCTTACAAGTACCAAAGTTCTCATCCTATTGGGAACATAATCATTGATCCAACCTCTAGAATCAAAGCCAGATCTTCTTCAAAGGATCTCTGTGCTTTTGATGCTTTTTTGTCTTTTATTGAACCTAAAAAATATTTCTGAGGATTTGCAGGATGCAGATTGGGTCAATGCAATGCAAGATGAACTTAACCAAGTTGAGAGAAGTCACATTTGGCATCTGGTACCAAGACCCAATGACAGAACAATGATTGACACTAAATGGGTGTTCAGAAACAAACTTGATGAAGAAGGACAAATTTTAAGGAACAATTCAAGATTGGTGCTTCAAGGATATAGTCAAGAGGAGAGTATAAACTATGATGATACATTTGCTCCAATTGCAAGATTGGAAGAAATTAGACTCATTATAGCCTTTGCTTACATGGAATTCCACTTACATGGAATTCTCTCTCCATCAAATGGATATCAAGAATGCCTTTCTAAATGGCTATCTAAATGAAAAAGTATTTGTCAAGCAACCTCCTGGATTTGAAAGCAAGGAATGTCCTGAGCGTATGTACAAGCTTGAGAAGGCACTTTAAGACCCCCAAGAGCATGGTTTGAAAGATTGTCCAAATTCCTTCTTGAGCATGGCTACAAGGGAGGTAAAATGTATAATACTTTATTCTTGAAAGAAAAAGGTAAAACTCTCTTGGTTGTTAAGATATATATTGATGATATAATCTTTAAAATAACAACTAACAGGTTAAGTAAAAAGTTTGCTAAGCTAATGGGGAGTGGATTTGAAATGAGTTTGATGGGTGAGCTTAGTTTCTTTTTAGGCTTACAAATTAAATAAAATTCAAATAAAACTATAATCCATCAACAAAAGCATGTCAAAGAGTTTCTCAAAGGGTTTAGGATGGAAGATTCCAAAGAAATTGACACTCCTATAGTAACAACCACGAAGTTGGATTTGGAAGAACCTGGTTCATCTGTTGATCAGAAAATGTATAAGGGAATGATTGGCTTTGTTATATCTCACTTCAAGTAAACTTGACATTGTTTTCAGTGTAGGCCTTTGTGCTAGGTTTCAGAAAAATCCAAAGGAGCCTCACTTGAAGGCTGTCAAGAGGATCTTGAGATACTCAAAAGGAATAACTGATATCTGCCTATGGTATCCAAAAGGTAGTAATTTTTATTTAGTGGGATATGTTGATGCTAATTATACAGGTTTTTTTTGTGGATAGAAAGAGTACTTCGGGTGTGACATATTTTCTTGGCTCATGTCTTGTATCCCAGGCCACCAAAAAGCAAAATCCTATGGCCTTATCTACTGCTGAAGCTGAGTATGTGGCTGCTACCTCATGTTGTGCTCAATTGTTGTGGATTAAATAATAATTAATGGACTTTGAAATTGATGTAGGTTGTATTCCTATCTTTTGTGACAATACTAGTACAATCAGTATCACCAAGAACCTAGTTCATCACAAAATAACTAAGCACATTGATGTTAGTCATCATTTTCTAAGGGATAATTTTGAGAAGGGTTTGAATTATGGAATTTTGTGCTACTGATAAGAAAATTTCAGACATTTTCATAAAAGCTCTGATTAGGGATCACTTTAAAAGGAACACATTAGGATTAGGAATGATCAGGATCACCTAAAAGAAACCGGTTCTAACTCAATGATTGTTAGATAATTTGTTAATATTATAAATAATTAGATTAGATATTTCTCAGTCTTATACTTTTATTAGTATACTCTGGTGCCATGCACTAAAATGTCTCACTGATGTTTTATGATATTATCCTTACTTTCTTGAAAAATTCAGTCTTACATAAGAGAACTTTCAGTGAAGAACCTGGTTCATCGAGCTTATAAGGTATGTATTCAATATTTCGCATAAGTTTAAATAACTGCATATGAATCATGATCTGAAAAAGAGTCCCACTTTATCCCAAAACTCTTTTTAAATAAATCAGTTACAAACGAACCAGTTTCACCACAATACCCACGCACCATAATTGCCAAAAGTTTTAGAGAAGAGTCCAACATCTCTTCGAACTGATACTCGCAAGGTGAAAATACTTCAAACCTTCAAAAGCTTCCATTATAAACTCAACCTCTTCCCTCTTTAAATTGATTTGACTTTCTCTTCTTCTTCTCTCCAAAGCTTTGAAAGATCAAAACACCAAAACCCTAAATCTCTCTCAAATCCTTTTAACATTCTTAATTGATCAGATGGAAAACACAATTGAAAACCCAAAGAATTCTGAGAATCCTTCTTTACCACGCAAAGAACCTTCACCCACACCTTCAACCACCCAAGCCCCCAAGAAAAAACATGTAAAAATGATGGCACACAAAACAGTAGCAAGCAAAGAACAAGCCAAGAAGTTGAATGAAAAATTGAAGGCTAGTCAAGCAGAAGAACCTAAAAAATCTGATGATTCTTTCCAGTCTGTGGCTGAGGGGGAAGAACCAGTTTCATTTGAAACTGAATAGGTAACTTCTAGGTTAAAAATGTTGGTGTAGAGACTGTTGGTACTGAAAATATTGGTGGTAAAAATGAAAAAGAAAGTGAGGGTGTTGAAGCAGATGTGAGGGGAAGAGAAGAAGAAGAGTGGTTGGATCTACTTCACCCACTCCTATTGGGTTGGATGAAGAAACATAGGCAATGGTGTTATGGAGTGAAGAAAGTGTTGATGAGGAAAGAATTATTGAAAGGGAATGAGGTAGTGGATCTGGTGACATCACTGCAGCTAAAATGTTGATCAGATTGATGAAACAGTTCCAAGAACCTATTCCTTCTAGGAAAGAACCATTTCATGACTTGCTACAGAAAGTGTTTGATAGCTTCAATCCCCAAACAAAGAAGAGTTCCGGTGCTAAAACCCCTGAAAAAGGTATGGGTGGCAAGAAGAGAAATGCTGCCTATTCTATCCCTGTAGAGACTTCTCCGACAAGAGGAAGAACTACAAGGATCCAGAAGAAGCAGAGTGAATCTAACTTAAAAAAGGCCTTAGTTGAGAGTGCGAAAAAGGCTGCTGCCAAGGGGAAGAAAAAAGTTGGAGAAACAAGTGAGGAAATTTAGATAGAGAAGATGGACCTGGTCCTTCAATATCAGGATGAGACAAAGAAGGTGGAAGTACCCACTCCAAGTTCTAAGAAAAGAAAGATTACTCAGAAGAAGTCTCAAGAAAAGGCTTCTGAGCCAGAAGACTCTGTTTTGTCCAAAAGAACTAGGTTTGCTAGAAAAGCAAAGAAAGTTCAAGTAGTGGAGCAAGAAAATGAAGAAGAGACTGATGAGAAGGAAGATAGGCTGGTGAAATTCCAGAAAAGAAATATTCTGAAGGGTAGGCTTCTTTGAGATATGGAGGAAGAAGGAATGGTATTGCTGCTAGAAAAATTGGAGTTACAAGGATGGAAGGACATAGTCCTTAAATTGGAAGGAAGGTTAGCCAGGGCTGAAATTGTGGAATTGTTTGCAAATTGTGAGATTGAAAATGGAAGGGTCACCAGTGAAATAAAAGGAGTGAAAATCAGCTTTTATGACAAAGATCTTAGGGAGATTCTAGGTATACATGTTGAGGGGTATAATGACTATAGAAAGTTGAAATGGCCTAGTCTAGATGATCTTCTCACCTTATAGGTTATCACCACGAAATTTGTTGAGAGTGACTTGGAGCAAAAACCTAGAGATGTATACAAAATTGAAATGAAGCCCTCTCACAATGTGCTTTTTGAGTTTGTGAACAAGGTGATTCTGCCCAGGTAGGAAAGAAGGCATGTGACTACATTCATGGACCTGGTCCTTATGGAATGTCTAGATAGTGGGAAGTAAATTAACTGGTCAGGGTTCATAATCCAGCTCCTTCATACGGTTGTTTGTGGCACAAAGACTCACACCATTCCCGATGGATTTATCCTAATTGCTGTGCTTGCCTCCATCAAGGTGCCCCTCAAGAAATGGGATGTATATACTAGTATATATTACTTTGGGGCCGGAACTTTGACAGATTGTGGCTACCAAATCCAAATTATGCCCAAAGAACCTGGTTCGTCCAAGAGGGTACTTAAGAACAACAAAGTTATAGAATTAGAGCAAGAGAGTGGGGCTAAGGATGTTGAGATTGAAAGGCTGAAGAAACGGTTGGATGAAGTAGAAGCCGAGAGAGACTCTCTCAAGTTTGAGCTTGCAAAGGAGAAAAAGAAGAATGATGGGATTTTTCAAGATATGCCGAAAATGCTTCAAGCCAAGAAACCATGAACCTGGTCCTTCCCAGTCCTAAATCCTTCCTAGCCCAGTTGGAACTAGTGACCCAAGTGGGATTTCTCTACTTTTTGCTCATGGTTTTATGTTTTTATTTTTTTTATGCTTTGTGGTAAGATCTGATTAATCAATGAAATTCACTGCTTTTGCTATAATGTTTTGTTGATATTTCTTAGATGGATAATATCCTTAGATTGAAAAAGAAAAAATTGAATCCATGGTTGCATTTGAAGTAGCCCATGTGTCCATGAGTAATATATGTTAAAATATGGTTACTTGACTTGATTATGCAACTTTTTGATGATGCCAAAAAGGGGAAGATAAGGTGTGCTTTTGCTTTGGACTGTGATAGTTATAATCTAATGAACCTATTCCTTGATGATTTGTGACTTTAAATGAAAAGTGTTCTGACATTTTGTTTGATGCTGAGCTGAGTTGAAATAGGTTCCATGCTTCTAAAAAGCACAGAATTTGTCATCACCAAAAGGGAGAAATTGTTGACCTGAGCAGTATAGGTTTTGATGATTGACAAAGGAACACATGTATGAACTAGGTCCATGGATATTGTATACAGGTTACGGTCAGAATCAAGCAAAAGGCATGCACGTACAACGGATAATTATAAGTGGTAATTTCTGATAATCCCTGAACGAAAAGATTGCATATTGATGTTCGGCCAAAATAATGCATATATTTACCACTATTGCCTCACATTCTAGTGCTTGTAATAATATTTTGACTAATAATTATATTAATTTATGTTTAATATTATATTTTAACTATGTAGAAATAAATCGGTGTATGAAGAGATTTGGAGCAAAATTGAATAGAACGCGGAGGAAAAATAAAGGAAATTAAAAGAACAAAACGGGATGAGACAAAGGGGAGACACCCTTTGGTGTTTGTCCCCCCAAGTGGAAGACAAGTGAAAAGATATAAAATTCAAAGAAAGAATTGAAAGAAAGCAGCAAATCTCGCTATTGGATTCAGCGTAAGGGCCAGCGCCACGCGCTGCCCTGGATGTTGGGTAACGAGACTTTTTCTCACTTAGTTCGGGACAAGGTTATTTCGACCTAATAGGGTCCCAACTCGTATAAAAAGGGTTCTAAACCTAATTTGGAGGAGATCTAACATATTTTTGGAGGGAGAACACGCCACTTTGGAGAGGAAAATGCAAACCACGCTTGGAGGAGGCTTCTAACTAGTGTTTCTTCTCTTCTCTTCCTTTAATCTCTTATTTTATTAGTTGTAGAGTTGTGGGTGCTACATGAATGTTGTAGTTTGAAGCTTGAATTGTTCTTATTATTTTATTATATTGGTTTATTTATTCAATCTTGTGCTTAATTATTCAATTGTTTGATCACCAATTGAATACTATCTACGAATCTAGGATTGAACTCGGGAGAGTGAATTTTAGATTGCAAATAGGGTTGAGTAGAGTAAGATGCTGAACCTGAATTACAGGGAATGGATTTGTGGTTAGGATATGGATATACCTAATCGCCTTGCTTGGTTACTATATAGAAATTATTAATGCATTCTTGTTAATCCTAATTCCATAGGAATATAGGCGGTAGGTTAGCTTGAATAGGCGAGTAGTACTTCGGAAGAATGCTACGAGTAATATTAACCCCGTCAATTAATAAACTAGATAAATTAATTAAACAGTATAAGTGAAAGACTACGGGATTGTTAGCTAACCCATAGCTCTGGAAATATTCTCTCTCAATGAATTCATCTCTATGTTTGCCGACTTGTTTTCTGTAATCGCTTAGTTTGATACTCTATTTTAGTTTTATTTAAATATTAAAACTTTAGAAAATCGCTTGAATAGATTAATTGTCTTAGTTTTATTTAGTAAATAATTAATCACAAGTCCCTATGGATACAATATTTGGACTTATAATTCTATATTACTTGTACAATCACGTATACTTATGTGTGCGTTTGGGAGCAACAAGTTTTTGGCGCCGTTGTCGGGGACTTAGAACTGTTTTTCTATATTAGACTTTTACTTTTATCTTTACAAGTTTTTTTTAATTTGTAAATATTTTTATTTTTATAACTATTTGATTTTTCTCTTAGTCTTATTTTAAGTTTTCTCAGCATGACATCCGGGGATGAAGTATAGGGAGATAAGGTTATTGATGAAGACGCTTGGTTAACGGAAGACTTTTATGGCCCATATTTTTGGGCTTGTCATGACCTGACCTTTTGGAAGTCTGAATTTGAATATGGGAGTAAGGGTTGGAATTGTTACAAATATTATCAATTAAGGGAATATGCAAAAAAGACGTTGTTTACTAATAACCTTGGTGAATGATTGGTCTAAGGAGAGAGTTGATCTTGCACATGAAATTGACAGGTTTTGCTTGGTTGTGCATAACTTGGATGCATATTTGAATGCAAAGGTTGATGCCTGTAGCGCCCAACAATTTAGTGATGAGTTGTGTGAAGATAAAAAAGATCTTCTAGGCTAAATTGAGGAGCTAAAATGATTATACCAATCATTAGACCATGTTCTTGTTGATGATGCTGAGATTGATGGAGTAATTATTGAGGATGTAAAATATAATGCAGTTTCGGAGTTGGAGCATTTTGGTCCTCATTCTAAATATATTTCTACATATGTTTGGATGGAGACATGGAGATCGAGATTCTAGAGAGATGTATAGATGAAGAACAAGACCCTTACATCCTAAAACTTACCACACCAAAAAGGTAAAACAACATACCTCACTTAAGGGACAAGAAGTGCAAGATGGAATATCTATTGCTTGGTTCCTTTATTTTCACACCACCTGTGACGACCCGGCCGGTCGTTTTGAGTATTGTAGCCTCGTTTTTTGATTTAGTATTTAGACTGTACCTATTGAGATCGTCACTACTTTCAGCCCAAGGTTAGTCTTGTTACTTATTGAGTACTATGGGTCGGTTGCACTCATACTACACTTTGCACTTCGTGTGCAAATCCAGGTACTTCCGGGTACGGCGACTGTTAGCTTTTGAAGCTTTATCTGTTGGAGACTATCGAGGTGGCTGTCTTGGCATCCGCAAACCTTGAGTCTCCTTCTTTTCAGTTATTAGTACTGTTCTATCTTTCTAGATAGTGTTTTTAGCAGTCAGACTATGTTGTCATTTAGATGCTCATGTACTTAGTGACACCCGGAGTTTAGGGGATTTTGTATTGAGTCGCGGTATTTTTCTTATTAGTTATTTATGTGATTTTACTCTTAAGCTTATTTTATTATGTTTTTAAACTTAGAGATACGTGGTTTATTGTGATTGTTGGCTTGCCCAGTTTTGCGATAGGCACCATCACGACATGTGAGATTTGGGTCGTGACAAGTTGGTATCAGAGCCTAGGTTACAGAGGTCTCACGAGTCATGAGCAGGTTTAGTAGAGTCTTGCGGATCGGTACAGAGACGTCTGTACTTATCTTTGAGAGGCTTCTGAACCCTTAGGAAACTTCACATTCTTGTATTCTTGTCATGCGGATTTGTTGATTCCGATCACTAAATTTTTGTTGTTCTATTCTCTCATAGATGGTGAGGACACGTACTATCGGTCAGTACGGACTGCCACCAGTACCACCAGCTAGGGCCACGAGAGGCCGAGGTCGCGGTAGGGCCCATGGTTGGGGCAGAGGTGCAGCTCGTACAGCAGCTAAAGCGGCACCTGCAGATCCACTAGTTGCTCCAGCTTAGGAGCATGTACCAAATNACTTCTATTATTATATTCTCTCGAAGATTATGAGGACACATGCTACCGGACCGGGCAGACGACCACCGGTACCACCAGCTAGGGCCATAAAAGGCTGATGTGCAACTCATATAGCAGCTAGAGCAGCTCCTGTAAACCCACCAGTTGCTCCAACTTAGGAGCAGATTCCTGATACGGTTGAGCCGGCGGGACCAGCTCAGGCACCAGCTGTGCCCATTGTGATTCCAGGCCTTTAGGAGGCTCTGGCCCATATATTGACTGCTTGCACTATCCCTTCCAAAGCAGTTTCAGTTTTGGTCATGCCAACCACTTCTCTGGCCAGGGAAGGTGCTCAAACTCCTGCCGCCCGTACTCCAGAGCAAGTGATGCATGGACTTCGGACATGGGGGTACTACCAGTCCAGCCGATTGTAGTTGCTCAGGCCCAGGTGGGTCCCATTATGAGAGATGA
>AWOL01S0484109.1:0-16718 GCA_000715115.1 Nicotiana otophora
TGAGTTGCTTGGGCAGCATTGCTCGCGAGGCTTTTAGGTCTGGTGCACGAGCAGAAACTTTAACCACAATTGCTTGATGCAATTCCTCTTCTTTGGCAAAATGTTGGCACTCCTCCAAGTCAAAACGAAGGGTTGCTTCTCTATGGACAAAGTTGACTGGTTTTAACACTGTTTGGTGCAAAAACGTAACTGGGTTGGCTAGGAACAATTGTGCAGCATATGTAGATGGATTAGTAGGATTTGTAGTGTTTTCTTTAGGATTTATACATTGCTTTCCCACAGCCAAAGGATTGTGATAGAGCTTCTCGCCCATGGCAGCATCTAGTTCTGTAGAACTTACTATTCCAGTGGTGAAATCGCCTAATATTTGGCGGAGAGCTAGTTCTTGATGTGGAGAACAAACCCCATGGTTTCGAAGTGTAACATTTGAGCCCGAATCAAGCCGGAAAATTTCAGAATCTCCCGGGCAAAATTTTGCTACAGTAAATGCGTTACCATTTTGAAGATGTACAACAGGTGGTTGACTTTGAAGATGAAACTAATTGGGGAAGGTGCGCAATGGGTCGGGGGTCTATTGGGAATGGTCTGGTGGCTTTTGGCTGCCGGACGACGGTGCAGCCGCCATAAAGGCACCACTCATTACTGTAGCGAATAGTCATCTTGTACGGAGAGCATTTTTGGCATCGTAGAATGAATGAGGTTTAGTGGTTTTTCATGCTAGAATACTTTAAAAATGTGTGAGAAATAGTTTGAAGTGCTAATTCAGGAATTTTTCTTTTTTATTTCATTTTATTTCTCTTTTGACATTTGATGTTCGTTGAGTGTGTGCAGGTTACAGGTTTAGAGTGGTGCATGACTCGAGCCTCTACGAAAGAAGTGCTACCATACGAGCCATCTATAGAAAAACAACTGTGACATCTGAGGAAGGAAAGGGGATCTCACTGATACATCAGAAAAGGTTGGAAAATCCTCAACCAAAGAAACTATGGTTGGAAACGGTGACGATAATGTAGATTTGGCTGCAAGAAAGGCAGCCCAACAACGAGAAAAAGCTGCATGGGATGCTGAGGAAGCAACTATCAGAGATGCACAGATCATCTATGAAGAAGAGAGGGGTCGGAGAATTGCTCAGAATCAACCCTTGGCTGCAAACTAGTTCAGAAATATAGCTCCCATGCCTGGGAAACCACTGGGCGATTATGCTAGACCGGTCTATAATCATGGCTTATCAAGTGTGAGACCACCTCCAATTGTAGCTAACAATTTCGAGTTGAAGCAAGGGTTGCTTCAAACCCTTCAGAATTGCTGTGTCTTCAGAGGGAAGATGAATGAAGATCTAAATACACATCTAATGGACTTCGAGGAGATTATGAACACCTTTCGATACAATAGTGTGTCATGAGATGCAGTGTACATGAGGGCATTCCCGTTCACACTCAAAGATGATGCAAAACAGTGGTTTCGAAGCTTACCCACGAGATCGATTAGAACATGGGAGGAGATGACAAGAAAATTTCTTGATAAATCCATAACTTCTGGCAGAAAGAGACTGAAACTGTTTTTGAAGCCTGGGGGAGGTTTAAGGAGATTGTTCGAAAGTGTCAACATAGTGGAATTGAACTCTGGATGAAACTCCGGGACATGTGGGATGGATTGACACCGGCCTCATGTAGAATATTGAGCAATGCAGCTGGAGGCCCATTGATGAAGAAGACTCCAAAGGAGATAGTCACAATTCTTGATGAGTTGTCTGAAGATGCAAATCAGTGGCCCTCTGAGAGTGCTGAAACAAGATCAACTGGTGTTCACCAAGTTGACTCTACTACGTCTGTGCAAGTACAGCTTGATTCTATGGCTAAGTAAATACAAAAGTTGACCTTAGCCTCGATACAAAATGAGCCTCACACAACTTGTGATATATGTGGAAGACGACACCCCACTCATGAGTGTCAAGCCTCAACTGAGGAAGTGAATACCGTGGGAAACTACAATTTTAATGCAATGGATCAGAAGCACCCTAGTTTTTTATGGAGTTCACCTGGGGGTACCACGAATGCATGGCAACAAAATAACTCTAGACCCCAAGGACAAGGAGCTCCAGCATACCAAAATCAGCAGAGGCAGCAATTTCAGCCTCAACAGCCTAATCAGTCTGGTCTAAAGGATCTAATGAAGGCCTTCATTATCAAGCCAGATGAGAGGCTGGATGCCCATGTAGCAGCTATCAAAGAGTTGGGCATATCTTTTCGAAAACTGGAGAGACAAGTGGGATAGATTGCAACAATATTATCAGAGAGGGCTCCAGGAACTCTCCCTGCTGATATTGAGAGAAATCCCAAAGAAACAGTGAATGCTATAACTCTGAGAAGTAGGAAAGTGTTAAAAGATCCCACCCTGATCCAAAATGATGTGAAACTTGAAAACAAAAGTGGGTAGCAGCTGAAGTATTATGTTGATAAAAATAAGAAGGACCAGATAAAACCTGAGAAAAAGAAGAAGGGAGAAACTTCGAGAAGAGAGGAACATGATGAGAGCGAGCATATGTCTGTGCTACCTTTCTCTCAAAAACTATATAGAGAAAAGCTAGACAAGCAGTTTGAAGATTTCTGGATGTGCTGGAACAGGTTCATGTAAATTTACCATTCAAAGAAGTGCTCTCACAAATGCCTGCTTATGCCAAATTCTTGAAGGACATCCTTACAAAGAAGAGAAAGATAGAAGAGACTTCAGTGGTCAAGCTTACAGAGCATTGCAGTGCTATATTGCAAAAGAAACTCCCACAAAAGTGTGAAGATCCCGAGAGTTTTACTATACCTTGCTCTGTAGGACTATTTATTTGGATAAATCATTATGAGATTCTGGTGCCTCAATTAATTTAATGCCTCTATCTATTTACAGAAAACTAGAGAAAGAGATTGGAGAGATAAGGTCTGCACCAATATCGTTGCAGATGGCAGACCAAACAACTTTAATACCCGAGGGGATAGTGGAATATGTGTTAGTTTGGGTGGATAAGTTCGTATTTTCTCTGGATTTTATAGTGCTGAAAATGGAGGAAAACAAGGAGGCCCCCCTCATCCTAGGAAGACCATTCTTAGCGACAGGAAGAGCTATATTAGATATACATGAGAGAAAACTCATGCTTAGAGTGGGTGAGAAAACTGTGACTTTGGAGATGGATGGAGACAAGGGGGTGTAAAAAGAAATAACAATTGCGAGTGTTGAGTGGAAAGTGAAGGGCTCAAAAGAGAAGGATGCAGTGAGCGATAAAGATAAGTGTGGGATGTACCCCAAGCAGGCAGAGAAGAAGTTGTCTGCATAGATGTGTGCATTAGTTCGGGCGCGAGGAATGGGGCCCGACTTTGACTCAGACCCTGACTAGATATTCAGGGAAGTTTTCTCTACCTTATGCTTTTTAATTGTGTGTCATGGGGACATGCCACAACTTAAAGTATGGGGTGGGGGATATGGTGTGTGTATGTATGTATATTAATTTTCTTTTTTTTAGTTGTAGTAGTTAGAGATAGAAAATTTTGAAAAAAGAAACAAAAACATAAAAAATTTAAAATTTCCGATTTTTTCCAACGATGGATATCATCGACAGGTTCCTTGAGGGATTAAAGTAGAAAGAAAAAAGACAAAAAGATTTTTATTTGTAGGTAGTGTAATAATTCCCCCTTGATTTTCTTTTGTATCGCGGTTCTTTTTGAAGTGTTTTGTTTGAATCGTGTGTAGTTAGTTTTTGTTTTGTAGAGTAGTAGGAAGCCTTGTGATGTGATTTGAATTTAAGGAAATATATCTTAACTTTATTATGCCTTGAGAATAGCAGGTGCTTTAGTTGTGACGCTTAGGCTCAATTTTTGACTCTTGTTCAAGTACATTGAATTGTATGATCTTAACTTTGCTTAACTGGTTTGACTAGATTTTCTTGATAGTCTGATCCGGAGTGAGTTATGTGCCATGTGTGGGTGAGGTGTTTTGTGTATTCAGCGCATTGCATTTGATGTCTAGAACATGCCCCGTGTGTTTGCAAAGCGAAATAGTAGTTTTATTCAGTCTTGGAAGTGATATAGACATTTCTTTGTTGAGCCAATTATATGCTTTTACCCACCTAATATTTATGTATCTTAGTTAACCCCTTTGAGCCCGTATCCTATTTTTTTGGCAACCATATTGTTTGAATTGACCATCTATTTGAACCTTATACCTCTCGTGAGAACTTGAATTTGTTATGAACTTTGTAAAAGTTGAAGTGTGAAGTGGTTGGTTTGGCTTTTAAGTAGAACTATTGAAAGAAGGAGAAAGGTGTAATGTTTTGAAAAAGTAAGAGCCACATGAATTGAAAAAGAAAGAAAAACAATAAGTGTATGATTGTGAACAATATTCCTTGATAGTGGTTACTTGATGTAATTGTGCTTAAAGAAGTAGGGAGTTAATGTATATTGATGTGGAGGTAGAGTTATGGCTTGACGTAAGTGTGGGGTTTTGAATGGTTAATTGTATGTATTAAACTGCTTATGGACGTGTATTCACTCTTATATCCAAATGTATCCTACCCATCCTGCAGCCTACACTACAATCAATTAAAGTCCTACTTGATCCCTTGACTGAATGAGCTCAATTAGTAGAGTAGTACACTACGGGCAAGCCTATGTTACGTCTTTTGTGGCACATAAATGTTGTTTCTGAGAGTGAGTAAATTCTTTTTATCTTGAGTTTCTGATTGTTCTTCAATTTTATTGTGTGTGGAACTACTCTCTATTATTGTGTGAGGGCACTTGATTCATGAGGGAAATGTAATATTGTTGACCTCTGTGTTAGAGTAAATGAGCGAGTTATAACACATTGTGTGGTGCTTATGAGTCAAATCTTAAGGCGAGGATGTTACGGTATTGTGCTTAATCTGTTTTAAATATTCTTGGTGTGATGAGTTATTAGAGTTGTTGAAAACGGTCGTGTCTATATGAAGTATAGTTTGATTGCTTGAGGACGAGAAATGGTTTATGTATGGGGCACTACGCGCACAAATTCCTGTTGTCTGTAAGAAGTTAGACCTTTAGAACTCCCAACTAATACCACGCATAGCGCGTCTCCCCATGCGGTGCACCTGTGCAATTTGTACAGAATGAAAATCCTATTTCGGCTAGAAGAATGGTTTCGTCTGGACCCGACCCTACTTGGTATAAATACATGAAAAAATGTTATTTTCTGAACTTTTGACATACTTTAGACCGAAGGAAGCTAAGGAGGAGTTGGAGGAGCAAAAGCATAAGGATTTCATCATTCCTTCCTCACTCAAGACCCAAGTTTGGATCGAATTTATATTTTCCTATACTTTTATTATATTTGTGATGAATTGCTCCATATCTAAGGAGTAGTTCTCTTTAGGGTTTGATGGATTTGGTGTATTGATGATTGTTTGTGGATTATAACTCTAGTTTTATGTATTGAAGCATTTTTGGATGATTTAATTGTAGCATCTATATTCACTTGTTCATGTAATCGAGAGAGGCATAACTTGTGATATCTTTTCATTATATAGATGGTTAAGTTCATTAATTCTTCTTAGTAATCGAAAGAGGCTAGTTGGATCATTGATTAAACCTAGTTAGGAGGAGAATCGAGAGAGGTTCTCCTAAAGACCACCCCACTACACATTCTTGCATATCTTCACGTGCTTAAATTGGTTCATCTCGCGAGGTGGAGACTTAATCGAGAGAGGAGTTTTTGCTGAACGTGTGAATTAATAATTTAGTGAATTCGAGAGACTCACTTAAATATTAGAAGTTAATTATCTAGAGTTAGATCCCAAACAATTATCTTGCACCTATCCTATCAAAACCCTATCTTCTCCCATTGATAACCTTCTTTGCTTGTTCCTTGTTTCGATTGTCATTAGTCAATAGCTTTAGATTCTTAGTTAATTGTAGTTAGAAATCATATAAATATCAATTGTTGATCATCATGGATAGCACCCAAGCTAAAAACTACAAAAATACTGTTTAAATCCAATTCATGTGGATACGATATTATAGTATACTATATTTGATTATAGAGCATAATTTAGATATGTATTTCGAGCTCGGCACCAACCATGTAGGGTAATTGGTGACTCTCACCACATTTGCCTCTAGCTATTTAGTGACCTCCTCTTTTATCCTCAAACTCAAAACTTGCTTGAACTTTCTAGGTTTTTGTTTAACTGGCGGTCTGGCAGGATCAGTAGGCAATCGATGCCAGACATTGTCAGTACTCAATCTAGGCATGTCATCACATGACCATGCGAACATGTCAATATACTGTCGAAGGAGCTAGACCAGTTCTTCTTTTTGTTCTGCTTCTAGATGGATGCTGATTCGAGTTTCTTTTTTGTCTTCTTCGCTTCCCAAGTTGATTACTTCTGTGTCTTCAAAGTTAAGCTTTTTCTGGCTCTCTAAGAGCTCTATCTCTTGCTGGAGATTATCAGGCGTCATAATTTCGTCGTACTCCTCGTAGTCTGGATCATTTTGCTCAAAGGTTTTGTTATATGTAATAATCGCTGAACGCGGGTTTTAATCGATTTGATTACTGAAAGAAAAACTAAGTATAAACAAAGCGATAAATAAATTTGCAATGATTTTAAGAAAAGCAATTCTTTTTATTCCATCAAAAGGGGAGCATCTAAGCATCCAAGGAGGCAATTGAAAAAAGTACAGGCACAGTTTAGGCCTCAATTCACCGTGTGTTTTTTCAAAAGTTTTACAATTTCACACTACCAAGACTCCCGGCAAACAAGTGATGGGCTGGCGGTCAAATTCTATAAGTCTTCTCCTGGTTTGGCATCCCGAATGGTCAGTGTCTTGATACCAGCTTCGTTGTGGCATTCCTCAATCATGGCTATGAACGGTCTTTCCATTCCATCTAAAATGTCGTCCTCTGGTGTTGAGCTCTAACCCGGACCCGGAACACACTCTGGCACAAAAGCCTTCTTCCCAAAGTTACCAGTGTAAGTCTTTCCAGTTGGAGGCTGATACCCTAAGCCAGCCCTACCCTTCAGTCTCGTTGGCTCAATAGACTCCGTTATCCTATCTGACCGGTCTCCTAGCCCGGTCCTTGGTCGATACTCGTACTTCATCATTTCTCTCATTGCCATCTTTGATCTGTATGGCGACTGCATACCCAAATTATGCTCAGTCTTCTCTATTTCCGTGGTCTGCATGATCTCAACCGCATGAAAGGCGACCCCATCCAACTCTTCAATGAAAGGAACTGCATGTTCTAAATAAGCTGACCAACTCCATTCACTGTTAATTATAATCTCTTGGCAATCCCACTCGAACTTCATGCATTGATGAAGGGTGGACGGAACTGCCCCTGCCATATGTATCCAGGGTCTTCCCAGCAACATGTTGTATAAAGATGAAATGTCCATTACTTGAAACAGGATTCAGAACGCAACAGTTCCAATCTGCAAGGCTAAATAGATCACTCCAATGACGTCTTTCTGAGACCCATCAAAAGCTCTCACTCTCACATGGCTTTCCTTCACTTCTTTCGAATGAATACCCAACTCTCATAGAGTAGAGAGTGGGCAGATGTTCACTCTAGATTCCCCGTCAACGAGCACTCGAGACACCACTTTATCCCTGCATTTGTTACGGGGGGTACAACTTGGGTTGTGGAGTTTGTAGCGAATATGGTTGGGGTATTGTTTTTCTGACGGGTAGTTGAAGGAAAGTAATCGGGGATCAAGTCTAGTGAAGGAAAACGTGGTGGTTGTGGGAGCGTTGTCATGGCCAGATGTGTCAGTTTCTGAATATGTTGAACCTCCTCTCTTAGTGATTCCATTTCTTGTGCCATCTGAGAAACGTGCTTGTCGTTTTGAGTATCATACTTTTCTCCCGATTGCCCCAGGTTGTCGACTATCACCAAAGCGTGTCCGATCGGGTCATCAGTCACCTATATCTTCCCTTTTGATCTCAAGTTGTATGGTGGTTCAGCCAATTTTTTGAGTCAACACAAACCCACCTCTGCTTTTGGGGGAATAAATAATTAAGTAATGCGAGAAATAAAAGAAGGGAATAGCAGAAGTCAGTTTCAGGTTTTGCATAGATATAAGCACACAAAGTAGTTAGTTCACGTATTCAAATAAATGCATTTCCTAATGTGCGAGGGACCTCTTTTGCCGCTGGTAGGCCTATGTCGCGAATTTGACAAACAATCAAATTTTGACACATTTAGATCCAGAGTAAACTTTTTGTTTTTCGGGCTCTTCCTCAGGATCTTCTTCTGGTTATGTTTCAGTTCAATTTGTATATACTTGAGAACTCGATCATCCTCCGGAGGTGGAAGGATATAATCAACTGACCTTGGGACTACTTGCCGATGCATGGAGGCAGTTACAAGATAATAGGGCAAGATCTCGTGATAGATTTATAAGGCTGATGTTGCATCTTCTAGCCAAGCCACTCCTTCTTTGCTTGGTGGGCCAGCTCATCCTCTTTATTGATCCAGACATAGTATTATGGGGTACACCATGAATTCTGACCCATCAAGATCATAATTAAGTCATCCCACACGTCTTGAAGTTTTCTCACCCTTGGGATCGGGATTTGCCCATTGTAGTCATCTTCATACGAAGCCATTATCGACCAGAGAGGTACATCCTTGATCTGGCCAAACTGCTTGAGAACCCGTAGAGGTGAATACGGCTGAATGTCTTCGAGTCCTATCAGCACTATAAAATACTTCCTGAGGGTCCTTAGGATCGCCCTGTCGCTCAACCATGAAAGCTTCCAGTTTATCCGTTCTCCACTTAGGTGAGTCAATATTTCTCTCCATTCTTCCTTCCCGTGTGGTAAGACCTAGTGCCTCATTCTCTCATTATGACTCCTGATCATATTGCTAACACCCACAAAGTAGTCGACAATGGCCTCTCTTTGAAAAAAGTGTTCAATGGCCCATTTAAAGTAACAGGTTGTAGCCTTTGAAGAAATCATACCCTTGGGAACATGCAGACAGTGCTCTAAGATTTTCCTCCAATATCATAGGTACGAAAGTGACTTGTAGATTGCCCAAAAATGTTGCCAAGACCACATGCAGTAAGTTGATGTTAATTTGCTGTCTCCTATGTGGGAAAACCTGTAACCCTAGCAATGCCAAAGAGAATGTTAAAGGTCGGACACTTTCCCAGGTTGCCTGATCACATTAGGACTCCCATACGTACCACTTGTAGCTCTCTTAATGTTCAAGCCTGTGAAACAATTGATCTAATCTCACCCATCTGTCTTCTATATTCCTCAGACTCCGGCTACACGCCAAACATAAAGCATAGAGAAACTTGTAGCCAGGCATGGTAGCTGGCAGTATCAGCTTCCTCCTAGTAAATGGCAGCTCTGTGAAGTTAGTGACTTCTTCCAGCGTTGGCACCAACTCACTGTCAAAGAACTTGAAAACCACTTTGTCTGGATCCTAGAAGTCTATCAGGAACCGGCTAAGAACCTTATCGGCCTTGATGTTCAGTAAAGTAGTCAGTGCTCCTAAGTGCGTCCTGATCTCATCTCCATGGTCTCGGTGGATGTTTTTCCACCGTTGTTTTAGCTTATGCGGCACTCCCATAACCATATTGATTTCAGGGATGTTCTAGTTGATTTTCACTCTGAAGAGGTGAATAAATGGGTTTGATAAATGTATCTTTAGTGTCTCATCGGGATTAGTTCATCTTTCCACAAAAGTCATACCGTTGGGTGCATAACCCGTTGACATTAGGGTGGTTTTCCTAATTGTGTGACGATACCAAGGACCGACTCACCTAAGATTTATACAGTATGACCTATGTTTTCTAGAGTAGAGTATTTCTTAATTCTTGGAGTTGGACTGAATACTGCGAGACGTTGAAGTCAGTTGACCTGACAAAGCCATTCTCTGAGACTAAAAGAATTTTGAAAGATGGTTCGAGGGGTGTAAAAGACAACCCTCGCATGCCATTCTGTGTGATATTGTACGGACAAGACTCGGTAGGAAAGAGGGTTATGATAGTGTATATAAAGCGGTGAAAGATAGTGGGATAACAGTAATAACATTAAAGCATGCAAATAAATGTATTCTGAATAAGTAAGCACATGTAAGCACATATTTGCAAACAATTAAGCACAGTTAAAGTAAACATATAAACGAACATTCCTAAATTTAAGGTCTAGTATAAGTCTGCTAAGGTCAAAACCTAAGTATAATCCCCAGTAGAGTCGCCATGTTGTTGAACCCTATTTTACACGAGTCAAAATAAGATTCAACTAGTGGTTTCCCTGTTGATGATGAAAGAGAGTCGCCACCTAATATTTAAAGGTATACTAGGGTACTTATTCAATTTGTTCAATCATTATCCTATTAGTCATTTAACTAGTGATATTTGGGTAAGGGTTCTTGTTCTTCTAAGGGGAAGGTGTTAGGAACCCCCTAGAATCTACCTAAGGTAGCTCCATAGAAGTTAGACTAGGTTTAGGGAATTAAACGTCTGTATTCTATTTAGTTAGTTCTTAAAGTATATGGCTTACCCTATGTCATATTTCAAAATTTATCATTTTAAAAGATAGGATAGTATATGCTTTTTGAAAAGAGTATAGATGTCATAAAGTCTAAAATGCTTATAGCTATATGAAGGAATTTTAGTAAGTATTTTCATGATGTTTGTATTTGTAAAATTTGTAAATAGTGGGTAAGTTTGAAATGCTTTCCCTTTGAAAAAAGAATGGCTTTTTGTATAACATTTAACATAGTAAGGATTTTTTCAAAGAATGGGTTGAGATATATCTTGAAAACTCATCTCCAAATTCAACATCCCAGTTTTAGAAGAAATCGTTTGAAGTTCTCTGACCGCGACTATTTCTCATTTTGGTTTGTAGAAAACTGCCCTTGAAATCATTTTTCGATTTTGGCTTTTAAAAGAAAGAGAGTAGCTTGCCTTTTCAAATCTATTTTAATCTTCAGGGAGCTTCATGAAAAAATAGTTAGTATGAGTGAAAAACTATATAGTAAAGTAACTAAGCATGCGAGGTTATTTAACTAATATAAAAGATAGTACTTCATTTTAGTTTTACCTATGGTTTTAGTTTGCCTAAGTTTCTAAAGTAATTCAAAGAGATAAAAAGAAAAGCATTCACTCAAATATTATCAGTGTTATATACACATAGAAGCAACATCATATTTATGTAAAAATAATAAAAGAAAAAGAATTGAACTCATGGTTTGGGCCTGAAGGAAGTTAGACCCAACGGACAACGAACAATCGGCAGCAAACTTCCATGACTTTATACTCAAGGGCTAGAACTTGGACCTGCGTCCTTGAGAATTCAGCAGACCCAGTTCAGTTATATATACAAAAGATAAATGCAGACATTAGTGACAAGGCCCAACATAGAATTTAAATACAAATAAGATAAACATAAGGCCCAAATGAAACTTAACAAGTACTGGCGATTAAGAATATAATAGAATTAATGTAATATCAAAAGAGTAAGGAGGTTTACAATGAGGCTTTTATTTCATTTTGCACTAAACCTAAAGAGATTAATAAATGTTAATGATTAAAGTCTTAAGGTAAAATTCCATTCATGACCAAGATACCCTTTGGATCCCTGGCGCTTCAGAGTTCATAAAGGTCTCAGGGACCCCGAGCAGTACATGTGTCAGGGAGGGCATCTCAACCACGAACTAAATCTTACTCCTAAATGCCCTTAACCACTCACACTTACTCTTACCTATAAGTTTAAGTTCTAATGAGCCACTCACTGTAATTTCAAAGCAGTAATAATAATACAAAGGTATATACACTTCCCACAGAAACTATGTAGGTTAATACTTTGAATATGAGACAACAGGTAACATCATGCAGATCATAATCTAAACACAAGTGCATAATACATTGTTAATACTTTCAACATGTTCAAGGATACTTAGAGGAAATGATTGCAGATGCACACAGAGAAAGAGCCCACCAGCAGATCATTTTAGAAGTTCATATACTAAACTATGTGATTTAGAGAAGACATATATATGTCAACCTTTATTGGTTCCACTAATCAATTCAAGTTTGCAGGAATCATTAGTTTATCAAACTATTTTCAAAACTACTAAGGATTTACACAGAGGTCAAGTCCTAACTTCTTACTAGGTATATGAGTTAACAACCCATTTCAGAATCTCTAAAGAGTATTAACAAGGATGTTTAAGCAAATAAATTAATCCTCATTTAGGCAGATGGCATGATCCTTAAAGAATCTTACATTTACACTAGGTTTATTAGGAGTTAATGCACATTATTATACTCAAACAGAGTAGATAAATATCACAGAGTTTCTCCGCCTATAGGTGAATTACACTTAACCTATATAAATATAGCAATATTCAGTGATAATGGAGGCACAAGCATGAGCATGAAGAACAAGTAGAAGTCTATTTTAAAACAAGGATGAGTGCAAAACTCTCAAGAGATGGTATTAAAATACACACATGTGGCATTCTTTCCAAATTGCAACATTACAAACATAGTTGAGTATCAAACAGTGTGGGATCAGTCTAACAGTGTCATTATAGAAGTTAAAGACAATGAAAGTTTTGCATTAAGTGAGCATGGTTCAGTTACAAGTTTAACACTACCAACTCAACATATGATACTTAACTATAACAGATGTAACTTCAGTCAAATTTATGGGCATAGCTTAAGCTGGTGGATAGCAACAAATAAAACTAATTGCAGAGATTCATTAGAACTTAGTCTAGTTACTTGAAAGCATTATTTCATATAATGAGAAGTGCAGATGTAATCAAACAATTATGAAAGCTGACAGAAAAGCTTTACACTGGTCTTTCAAGAGTTATAAAATCACAAAAAGTACATTAGGAAAGAAGACAACTCAAGCATCATAAGTTATTATACTTAAACTAAAGTGACAACTCTAGACTTAACCTTAGTTGTTCATATCAATTTTAGTTTTGTTTTATCAAACAAATAGCCTTAAATGCATGATACAAATCAACAAGTAACCTTAGATAAAGATCAGTAGAGCAAACATGAGAACCAAAGTAAGATTATCAGTAAAATCTAAAGTCAACGCAACTGTAAAGAACCATCAAGGTTCTTTGTTAATCACACTTAGATTATTCAACAGTACATATTCATCATGATTACAAAAGTAGTCGATTAGTATTGGTTTAATTTCAAGTTATTAAGAAAAACAATACCAAAGCAATAGTGGTATATTTATGAAATAATAATAGTACATTACGAGCAGAGATAATCAATTATAGACTAATAACAACACTTTATAAGCAGAATTAATTAGCAAAAGATAACAGAATAGGTATGATTTCAACTAAATAATTAAAAGAGAGGAAGAGTCAAGGCTCACTAACCTTCCTTTGAGCAGCAAACCAAACAGGGATTTTTCTCAGCCGTCTAGGAACCAAAAATTCAAAGTTCGAACACTGGAAAAGATAAGAAAAAACAAGAAATCAGTGAAGAACCTAAAGCTTTTTGTTTGAAGTAATTCTTACTGTTGTTTGTTGTGTTTCATTTATTTTCTGTGTGTGTTAGGTATGGACATTTAAGGCCGTATTTATAGTGGCATTCAATGCCTTAGAGTTTCAACACATTCAAAATGGTAGTGAAAGATGACGATGAGTTGATGATACAAGCAAAATCAAGTACAATCAGAGAAGATAGAGGGGAAAACCAGTCTAGGGTTTGGATTTTGGCATTTGAATTTTATCGGCAAAAGTGGAAAAGGATTGGCTGGATTCGCGACTTCAGGAGGCAAAAGGTATGAATTCATGGTTGATTTGTTGACCTTGCACAGATTTGTGCAAGGTCTTCTGATTGATGGAGGCTGGGAAACATCGAGCAAAAGGGGAAACGGGGGCGGTAGGTCTAGTGGGAAATAATTAGGGTTAGTGGTTGCTTTTTGAGTTAAAAACGGGAGATCGAACGTGAGTCATTCGATCGTTTGATCAACAACTTCGATTTTTGGTGACTTAAAGTTGGTAAAAGGTTTAATTTTGGAAAAAACGATGGTCGTTGGATTCTTCTAATCCAATGGTCATGATGAAATCTGGTAGGAGTTAAAAATAAAGAGAACGGGGAGATTAATTTTGGGTCGTTGATCAGATGGATCAATGGTTCAGATGTGTTTGTATTTCTTGTGTAAGTGGGATTAGAGAGCTATGTGGCGAGTTTTGATTGGTTCACATGGGTTGGGGCGGATTGACAAAGTGAAAAGAGAGGGGGTGTTTGGGTTGGGTATTGGGCTAATTTTAATTTAAGAAGTAGCCATTTCACCTTTGATTATGCAATTGCAATTGTAGACATTTTAGTCTTTAACCTTTTAAAATTAATTTAAATAAATTTAATTAATTTTAATAAAATATAATACAATTATAATCATCAAATATACTATTAATTAATATAATTAATTAATTATCAAAATATCTTACTTTCCGATTTATGACACTAACTTCGGATTATTTTGAAGTAGCATGCTAATTTACTAAAATTAAGGAATAACTTTGAAATTAATTATAAGACCTATGTAATGAATATAAAGGTTATTTTAATTGTCTAAAAATAGTAAAAGTAATATATTTTATAATTATACAATACTAAATTATTGACTTAACATTATTAATTAATTAATTTATATAAAAAAAATAGGTATTATTGATTAGAAAATATTTTCAACACATTTATTATAAATCATTAAGTATAAGCAAATTAATTTTAAAAAGGAGGGTCAAAATTGATCGTAAACACATATAATCATCGAACTAAACAAAGATACGCGTGATTGAAGAATCATATTAGATATCACACTGTGCTATAAGATCATGACCATCTATCGTAATTCCTCTAGATATTAAAATTCATAAATCAGATTAAAGAATGAATAGAGTAAAGAAAGTTGAACTCAATTTTTTTGTCACTTTCTTCTTTATATATCACTTTTAAGTAGACTTTGCCTTCGTGAATATCACTTTATTTCCTCAAAACAAACTTTGAGAAAGAAGGATGATAAGGATGATCCTTTGGACCAATGTAACAGCATTGGCAAAAACGAAATCCTTTCATCCAAGTCTGGTATTTTTTGGTCTATATCTGTTAAAACGCCATGAAATCCTAACTATTCAAAACGAAATCCTGTCTCGATCTAAACCTACTTTACCGATAAGAGCTCTTAATGAATGGGTAATGGGTTTGATTCTAACTATTCAAAGCAGAGGAAATATAATATTATATAGCCTATAGCTATAAGGCTAGGCTCCGCTCCTCGCTCGAGATATCAGCTTTCTTAGATTTCATTCTTGTTGACTAATCCGAGTCCTTGAGAGCTTAGACGTCAGCGGGGAAGAACTCCGAAAGAATTTCATCGGCTCCTTCTCTCTTGCCCTCTTAATGGTATCCTTGAACTGTTGATAGACACATTGATTTCCTTCACATCTCGTCTCATTTTTCGTTGTTTTTCCTTATATATTGCAGTGTTGTGTATTCCACCATAATTAGACCATATATGATGTTGTCACGATCCCTAAATCACACTTTAAGGATCGTGATGACACCTAATCTATAAGATTAGATAAGCCTAACATATGATGAGATCAAATAAAACGAAGCAACTTAACTATTACATAAAAGCTGAAAAATGCCATAACATAGCCGTAAAGTGAATACAACAATCATACATTCCAAAATTCGGTAATACTGAGTCATATTGTCACGACCCAAAATCCAACTAGTCGTGATGGCACCTAACCCAACTCGCTAGGTAAGCCAATAACCAACAATCCAATTTAATGAAATTTATTAAGAAAAGAAATGATAATACAACTACTTTTATACAAGAATTCCCCAAGGAATGGTAGTACAAATCATGAGCGTCTAAGATTAAGATTTCTTTACAAAACTGAATTGAAATAATCACAACATTTGTTTGGAATGTAAATGAACAGAATTTGAATCTAATGCTACCAAGGACTAGTGATAGCCATAACTGGAACGCATGTATATCTTTTGATCAAGCTCCCACCGTACGCAGCAACATAAGCATTCAACATTTGCACGCAAGGTGCAGAAGTGTAGTATGAGTACAACTGACCCCATGTAGTCAATAAGAAATAAACCTAACCTTAGGTTGAAAGTAGTGACGAGCTGGGACAAGGATCAAAGTACAACTCCAATAACCAGCAACAGTTCATAACAATATAATAAAAGGGTACATGAAAATAACTCCGAGGTAAGATGCTTAACTGGTTCACAGTTATGAAAAAATAGACATGCTTTTCTAGTTTAACAGTAAATCCCAGATCTTTCACCGAAAACCCCCAAAGCATATGAGTAAGTTTGAAAACTGTGAGTTGTCCAAAAACCTTTCAACAATAAATAAGATGTTCCATTTTCAGATAGCATGAGGAAAGTACATAGGCCTATATGTCAATATACAGGTAAAATCATGAATGTCACCAAAATCGGGTAGCAAAAGGAAATGCATCTCTATGCATGTATGTCAAGTACGCACGTCAAATGCAATGCATCTCAGTGATGAACTCATGCACTCACACTCTCAGAATACTCAATCTCACTGTCTCGTATTCCCTCTCACCATGCTCAATACTGAGCACACTCAGTCACTCAACACTGTACAATACCTGTTGCAGCGTGCAGTCCGATATTTATATATATATATATATATATA